>CAIGRM010098479.1:0-29270 GCA_903798335.1 Fraxinus albicans | reverse complement strand
TGTTGTGCTATTTCAGGAACAACAATAATTTATTTACTCATTAGGAGCAAAACCTTATATCTTATAAATTTATTCTCTTTGAGAGCAAGTAATGTTCTTTAAGAATATTAATTATAATTTTATTCTACTTCAGGAGTATAAACGAATTATTATTTCGAAACATTAGCTCTTCAGGAATTATATATTTGCTTCTTCTAGAGCAATACATCAATATTCTTCTGGAATATTGAATATTATAATATTATGCTCTTCAAGAGCAAATAACATATTATTATTTACTCTTCAGGAGTAAAAACATAATTTATGTTAAATCTTATTTATCATACTCTTCTGGAACAAGTAAAATTTAACTGGAATATCAATGTATAAATTCATACGCAAAAGAATGAACATGTAAATAAATTGAGAAATTCGTGATTTTACATATAAATCAATCAATATTCTTCTGGAATATTGATATTGTAATTCATGATCTTCATGAGCAAGTAATATTCTTCTAAAATATTAATTATAATGTTGTGCTACTTCAGGAGCAACAACAAAATAAATTATCAATTTAAAACTCATAGTAGAACATCTAAAAATTCAAATTCGACAAAATTGATACAGCCGTCCCAAAGAAAAATTACTACAAACATAATGATTATAGATAACTGATACAAAATCAATTAACATGAATTAACATAATGATTGCGGCATATAATAGAAATTATAGAAACTAATTTAACACGTGTCTATCCCTCTCATGAATTCACAAAAACCAATTTGCATGAATTATGCTTGTGTGCAGTGAATTATAGAACTGACGGTGGCAGAATTCTGGTAAATAAATTGGCAGAATTGATACATAATGAATTAATGCATAAAAATCGATAGAATTCTGGTAAATAAATAATATGTCACTAAATCAATTCTTTTGACTTCTTGGGTGCGTATATCAATTCTGTGTGTGAATTGAAGGCAGTACATGAAAACATTATAATTGTTGAAAAGAGTTTAATTTTAAAATATGCATGTGCACCGTCTACTTTATAACAGGGTAGAATATATAATTATTCTTAAACATAAAATATTACTTTAATAATTAACATAACCTAGTTTCACCTTTGTTTGATTTTCTCCGGTTACCTATACAGTTGAATATAGCCAAGTAAATCTGCTCCCTTCGGTCTTCCACTGCTGGGTGCCCTGTTGAGTTGACTATCATTCCAAGCAATTCCAACTAGACAACATATTTTCACGAATTTGATTTGATTAGGCCTTCAATTGGGTAGAACTTCGTGTCGTGGTAAACTTTGAAAAAAATAAGCGTTCGTGCTGATAACGTTTTATAAAATAGAAAAAAGAGAAGAGAGAATAAAAGTCAATAGACTTTTCTGTGTATTATAATGAGACCAAAGTCCTATATTTATAGGGCAGCAATATGGATACATATGGTAATAATATCTAAGACTGTAGGGGTACAAGTGTCATTTACATTAAACCCTAATTTCCTTTCCTTTTACAACAGTTAAGTTTAAAAATTTTCTTTTATTTTAATTTTTATATAAAAAATGAAATAAATAATTTTAAATTGATAATTATGAAAATAAAATATTATTTTTAAAATTCTTATTTTTTTCCTTTTAATATTTTCATTAGTTTAAAAATCTTTAATTAAATGTAATTTGTAAACTAATCTTTCATTTTTCAATATAATTAAATAAATATATATTGTTTACATAATTTCAAATTTTCCTTTTGTTTTAATTTTTTGTATAAAAATGAAATAAATAATTTTAAAAGGATAATTACGAAAACGAAATATTTTTTTTTTAACGTGTTAGCAAATTCTTATTTTTTTCCTTTTAAAATTTTAATTGATATAAAATTCTTTATTTAAATATAATTTGTAAACAAATCTTTCATTTTTCAAATGTAATTAATTAAATATATATTGTTTATTTAATTTAAAAAATGCCTTTTGCTTTAATTTTGATATAAAAAATGAAATAAATAATTTTAAATTGATAATTACGAAAATGAAGTATTATTTTTTTTAACGGGTTAGCAAATTCTTATTTTTTTTTCCTTTTAATATTTTAGTTGATTTAAAATCATTTAATTAAATATAATTTCTAAACTAATCTTTCATTTTTCAAATGTAATTAAATAAATATATATTGTTTACATAATTTTAAAATTTCTTTTGATTTTAATTTTTGTATAAAAAATGAAATAAATAATTTTAAAATTGATAAATATATATTATTTATTTAATTTTGTTTATTTATTTTTATATATATCATTAAATAAAGAATTTGAAATTCATAATTACCAAAATGACATATTATTTTTTGCCGAATTAGCTAATTCTTTTTTTTCATTTTTTAATTTAAAAATTTTAAATAAATATTAATTGTAAACAAATCTTTACTTTTTTCAATTTTAATTAAATAATATTTATTTTTTACTTATTTTTAACTTTTGTCGTTTTTTAATTTAAAAACCGACTGTATACAGTCGGAAATCGATGTATACAGCCGGGAAACTCGACAGTATACAGTCGAAAATCGATTGTACAGCCAGCTATACGGTCGAAAAATCGAATGTTTTCACTGTATCACTATGCTTCTGTTTCAGTATTTTCATCATAACTTTTACTTCAATAGAGATAGCTTCTTCTCAATTCGAACGTTTACTAGTCTAAAAATGGAGCCGAAAAGTCGGCTGTTTGGCTGTTCCACTATGCATATGTTCCAGTATTTTCATCATAACTATTTATCCCGATATCTGATTAAGATGATTCAAAATACGTTGGAAGGATATCGCAAAGGGTTACAACTTTGCTAGAAATAGCTCCTTCTCAATTCGAACGTTTACTGATCCAAAAATGGATCCGAAAAGTCGGTTGTTTACGGCTGTTTGGCTGTTCCACTATGCATTTGTTCCAGTATTTTCATCATACCTTTTTATCCTGATATTAGATTAAGGTGATTCAAAATACTTTGAAAATATAACTCAAAGGGCTACAATCTTTCTAGAGATAGCTCCTTCTCAATTCGAACGTTTATTAGTCCAATAATGGATCCGAAAAGTTGGTTGTTTTGGCTGTTCCACTATGCACCTGTTCCAGTATTTTCGTCATAACCATTTATCTCGAAATGCGTTGAAATATAACTCAAAGGGCTACAGCTTTGCTTGAATTAGATTCTTCTCAATTCGAACGTTTACGGCTCCCAAAATGGAGCCTAAAAGTCGGCTGTAAATGTTGAACAAAACGTAAATGTTTCAAGAGCTTCGGCGTCATTTACGTTTTGTTCAACTCAAACAAATAATTCACTTCAATATCAAAATGTAACCTTCATATGTGGAATTGAAAATGGCAAATGCTCTTAAATAGAATTCTCAGTACCTTATTTTATCGAAGTGAATCGACGTTCAGCTTGTTTCGTATGTCAATGTACAATTCCTCGTACGTTGTAATCTCTGTAATATGTGTTAGCATACTACCTTGTATGTCATTCGTCCATTTTCATGCCCATCGATTATTTTCATTCAATTCAAAATCACAGAAATAACAAATTGGTAGTACAATCTTCATATATTTGCATGACAAAACGGAGTTTGTAAATATTTATTACAGTGGGAACATAAATTTCTTAAAAACAAAAACAATCGACTTTTTTGCTTGATAAGTGTATTTTATATACTTATTCGGGTTCTAAAATATTGACATTTCATAATTCTTTTAATGTAATTATAGCTTAATTTATTATACAATATATAATATATAATGTGTTATTAGGTGAAACTCAATGAATAGAAGTGAGAATTGAAAGAAAAAACGAAAATGGCAAGATCCAAATTTGGGGCTAAAGTGAAAATATTCAAAAATTATGTTGAAGCTCACGATGAAGATTTGAGAGTTAGGGGACAAATGGATACAGCTAAAGATCAAAAGCAGTGAAAATAAATCAATTTTCAACCGCACAAGGATGTCCAAATTTTTAGTTAGAGATTAAGATCCATTTTTGGACTAGTAAACATTCAAATTGAGAAGGAGCTATTTCTAGCAACATTTTAGCTATTCGAGGTATCTTTTCAACACATTTTGAATCACTTTAATCGGATATCGGGATAAATGTTTATGATGAAAATACTGGAACAGACGCATAATGGAACGACTAAAACCGAAAATAGCCGACTTTTCGGCTCCATTTTTGGACCAGTAAACATTTGAACTGAGAAGAATCTATCTATAGAAAAGTTGTAGCCCTTTGAGTTATCTTTCCAATGCATTTTGAATCACCTTAATCGGATATCAGGATAAAAAGTTATGACAAAAATACTGAAACAGAAGCATAGTGTTTCGGCCGTATATATACAACCGAAAACTTGTACAACCTATTTGATTCAAGGGTGTTTTTGTTTTATTCACTTAATGACGTTTTTGTCTTTTGAACACCCTTAAGTCATTTTGGAAATATTGATTTGTGAAAAAGTCAAAATGGAATTTGGACCCTTTGGCTAGGTCATTTTTAAAGGAACCCCACTAAACTGCCCTTTCTCGATTATCAATTAAGCCATCTTTCACATAAAAAAGAAAAGCCATTAAATACTGAAAGCCCGATTCCAATTGTTGACTACTGGATCTCTGGTTTAAGGCGATTGTCTCGTTACAAATCCTTTTTCTACTCGGTTTATTTGTATAATAAATTTTTTGAGAAGATTGTACCTTTAAAAGTTAAATGCAAACTTGTTGCTCGGCAACCAGTGAATACAATTAACATGTGCTTTGTCACGGGGAAGCGTAATGAAGATTTGTCCAACTTAGAAAAAATTCTACTTTTTAATCATATATGATCATACCAAACCCGACGTCGACCATAAATGGGCAGCATAGCCCTTCGCTGAGGTCGGGTTATTGCTTAGGTCAAGCCCATGTAACTCAACCTTGTCCTATTACTTTGGGGGTATGACTTAAGGTCAGGGTATGGCTTAAGGTCGAGGTATGGCCTAAAGAACGTACCCTCGTCTCATAAACTCATGTGACATCACCCTCGTCACACGTGCCCCTAGAGTATTAGTTCAATTCAAACACTAACTCCCCAATTGCCTTAAGTTTCACCTTAACTCAAATAACACAATCCTAGCACAGCAAAAACACGTCCAATTAAGGAAGTTGAGTCCTTTTAGGACACCACTTCCACCATCTATAAATACACAACCCAGCCCCATGATTCAGGTACGTTCTTTCATAGCAATCAGTATAAGTTTCTCTTGAGCACCTATCTGACTTAAACATCGGAGGGGCGACAAGGACACACCTCGAAGCCTTTGTTTCAGGTATTGAAGATCGGATCGCGTGGAGTTCTTCCATTCGGTTCGGGTTTGCACAGGTACGAGTTTTGGTAGCATCATTGGCGCTGTCTGTGGGAAACGCTACCAGAAGCCATGGTTAACACACGTTCAGGACACTTTTCGGCAAGGTCATCCGCTCCTAACCCACCTTCCGCAACGGACCTCCCGGTCTCACAAGAGGTTACGCCAGCCTCGTTTGAAGAACTTCGCCAGCAAGTGGCCACGTTAACTCAGCTGCTACAAGAGAGAAGCGTGCCCCAGTACCATCCCTGCAAAGTGGTAATATGGCCGATGCTAGGGCTCCAGGTCCTAGCCACTATGAGGCCGGAACATCAGGCATGCCCCAGGTACCCATCGATCCGAGATCGATTGTGATGGACCCAGCCGACCTGGCAAGGATTATTCAAGAAGAAATCACCTCTAGGATGCTTCAGAAGTCCCAGGCAGCAATAGGATTCGCCCCTAACACACCATTTACCCCCAAAGTCTTGTCATACCCCCTACCAGATCGTTTCAAATACCCTCGGGTTAAAGAATATGATGGGACGACAGACCCTATCAACCACCTCAACATATACACCGACATCATGAACTTATAGGTCGCACCCGATGCTATAATGTGTAAAGCATTTCCTCAGACACTTACTAATGCTGCCAAAGATTGGTTTTCCACACTAGAGTCAAGCACCATATCCTCATTCACAGACTTGGCTGATAAGTTCTCTACGTTCTTCGCAAGTAGTAAGCGCATCAGGAAGACAGCCGCATCACTCATACAGATGTGTCGAGGACCCAACGAGACTCTTTGCAACTTCATGACAAGGTTCAACAAGGAAAGGCTTCTGATCCCGGACCTGCACATCACAGCCCCAGTCTCTGCTTTTACATATGCAGTGAGGTGTGAAGCGTTCAAGATGTCCCTGTCAATAACTCCTCCTAATTCAATAACCGGGGCCGAAAAGTACATTAACATGGAGGAAACAATGTTTCCAAGGAGAGATGCACAGCCAGGAAGAAGCCCTATTTAAAGAGGCTCCATGAGTCCACCTAACGTACGGATCCCTCTTGGAGCCAATCAAGACAAGAAGCTCTCCCGACATCCTTCACCCGATTGAACAACACGACGTCGAACATTCTATTAGAGATCAAGGACCTCAAGGAGTTGAACTGGCCTCCCAAGCTATAATCTCCTCTCATGGCCCACGACAAGAGTAAATATTGTGACTTTCATAGAGATGGCCACACAACGGAGGGTTGCTTTGCCTTAAAGAGGGAGATCGAGTCTCTCATTAGGAGGGAATTTCTAGGTGTGTATGTAGGTTGAGACAAGCGCCCCCAGAACAATCAGAATAAGGGGAGACCACCCGATGGTAGAAGGGAACAACATCATCATTATTGGAGGGACGGCCTCAGGTGGAGACTCTAACAACGGACGTAAGCAGTACGCAAAACAGTACCACTTGATCTCGAACATGGACGCGAGCAGTATGGAAGACATTACTTTCGGAACAAAGGATTTGGAAGACGTGTCTTTTCCCCATGACGATGCGCTGGTTATATCAGCAATCAACGCCACTTTGAGGTGAAGAGGATTTTGGTGGACAACGGTAGTTCGGCGAACGTGTTATCATACAATGCTTACGAAAAGATGGGTATTTCGGCCGGACAGCTCCAACCAGTCAAGACTCCTCTTCAGGGTTTTGGGGGAAGTATTGTTGTTCCTGAGGGTATTGTTAGCTTACCTTGGGGTCAGAGGGAAAGTAGGTAATGCAGATCACAACGTTTCAAGTGGTTCATACATCCATGGCCTACAACGCCATACTTGGCAGATCACTATTGAATGGCATCAAGGCAATTGTCTCAACATTCCACCTTGCAGTGAAGTTCCCTACAAGCAAAGGAGTAGGGGTGGTCCGAGGAGGCCAAGCGGTGGCTAGACAGTGTTATGTCACCAGCGTTAAGGAAATTAAGTCAGACATCATGCAACTATCAGAGGTGGAGGTCGAGCTCGACCATTGGAAGAGGCTCGCACCAGTTGAGAAATTGGATGAGGTTAAGCTCGGGCCCGACAGGAAAGTTACCACTGGTCGAGGTCTTGACAACACAACTAAAGATGAGCTCATCAGTTGTTTGGTCCGCAACGTTGATGTATTTTCTTGGAGCATGGAGGACATGCCTGGAATAGACCCCACGATTGCAGTGCACAAACTCAATGTAAACCCAAGTAAAAGACTAGTAAAGTAGAGAAGGAGAGAGCTTGCGCCAGAACGAAGGGAGATCATACAAGAACAAATTACCAAACTCATTAAAGCCAACTTCATACGAGAAGTCCAATACCATGATTGGCTCACCAATGTGGTCCTGGTTAAGAAGGCCAACAGAAAGTGGCGGGTCTGCATCGACTTCATAGATCTAAACAAAGCATGCCCCAAGGACAGCTATCCCTTACCCCGAATTGACAATCTTGTCGACAGCACATCGGGACACAAGTTATACAGCTTCTGGGATGCTTTTTCTAGGTCCCATCAGATTCTAATGTCGGAGGAAGATAAGGAGAAGACCTCATTTATGGCAAACTCAGCCATCTACTGTTACAAGGTCATGCCATTCGGGTTAAAGAGCGCATGAGCTACATATCAAAGACTTGTCAATAAAGTCTTTGCCAATATGATTGGAAAGAGCGTTGAGGCCTACGTTGACAACATGGTTGTCAAAAGTAAGTAGGTGGACTATCATGTTACTAACCTAGATGAGGTGTTTGCTATACTACGAAGGTACAGGATGAAGCTAAATCCTGCAAAGTGTGCATTTGGGGTGGCATCCGACAAGTTCTTGGGATTCATGATCACCCATAGGGGGATAGAGGCCAATCTGGACAAGATGGAAGCCTTGGTTTCAATGGAACCACCAAGGTATAAGAATGATATCCAGAAGCTAGCAGGTCAAGTTACGGCACTAAACAAATTTGTGTCTCGTGCAGCAGAAAAGTGTTTCCCATTTTTCAAAATCCTAAGAGGTAACCAGAGTTTTGAATGGAATGAAGAATGTAAGACCACTTTTCAAGATCTAAAGAAAGCTTTAGCAACCCCATCAGTCCCCGTGAAACCAGAACCTGGTGATACGTTGCTACTGTACTTGGCTGTCTCTGAAAGTGCGGTAAGTACAGTTCTAGTAAAAGTGGTCTGTAAGGTCCAGCGGCCTATATACTACATAAGCAAAGTACTCCTAGATGCAGAAACTCTGTACACATTGGCTGAACAACTTGACCTTGCTTTGGTTGTGGCGGCCCAGAAACTCCGCCAGTACTTTCAGTCCCATCCAATTGTTGTCCTCACTAACCAGCCGCTCAGGCACATACTTCAGAAGCCTGATGTCTCTAGAAGACTACTTATTGAGCTAGGAAAGTTTGACATAGAGTTCAAAGAGCAAGCATTGGCTGACTTCATTGAGGAGCTTATCCCCAGCACTCGGGGGCCACTGGGTGGTGACCCGACCAAAATATCGGAGGTTTGGGAGATATATGTTGATGGAGCTTCCAATAGTTCGGGGTCGGGTGCTGGAGTTATGATCACTAACCCGACAAAAACAACCAAAATTCAATGTGCATTTAGGTTTGAATTTAAGGCCACCAACAACGACGCGGAGTATGAGGCTGTCATTCTAGCATTAGAGCTAGTGTATAACCTCGAGCTCGAAAACGTCAATGTGTTCAGTGATTCCCAACTTGTGGTAGGCCAGATCGAAGGCACTTTCGAAAGAAAAGATGAAAATATGAGCCTATACTATTTTAAGGCACATGACCTCCGGAGGAAGTTTAAGAGCTGTGAAATTTCGAAGATTGCAAGATCTGAAAACTCAAAAGCCGACGCACTGTCTAGACTCAGGTTTATGGGGAATGGATGAACTTGATAGAACGGTACACATGAAAATAGTAACAGAACCCAGCATTAACCCGAAGCCCAATGTCATGGACATCGACAATGAACCCTCTTAGATGGACCCGATAATGGAGTATTTAAAAAGTGGGAACCTACCATCTGACCCCTGGGAGGCAAGAAGCATCAAGCCAAAAGCCACGAGGTATTGTACTATTAGAGGAATTTTGTTTTGCAAAAGTCTTACTTTGCCCTACTTGAGATGTCTTAAGCCTCCAAGACTATCCAAGCCTTGGCGGAAGTTCATGAAGGCGTAGGTGGAAATCATCAAGGGACTCCTGCGTTGGCCTAACATGAAGCGAGACGCCTCAAACTATGTCAAAAAGGTGTGACAAGTGCCAAAGATTTGGCAACACCATACATATCCCCGCCGAGGAGCTAACATCCATCCCCTATACTGTGCCATTTGAGCAATGGGGGGTCGATATCCTCAGGCCTTTTCCATTGTCCAGGGGTCAGCTAAAATTTGTCATCGTGGCAGTGGAATACTTTACCAAATAGGTAGAGGCGGAGCCATTGGCAACCATCTCAGAGCCAAAAGTCAAATCGTTCGTATGGAAAGCCATTATTTGAAGGTTTGCGATACCAAAGGTCTTGATAACGAATAATAGGAGGCAATTTGATAATGCGCAGTTCAGAAGCTTTTGCAACAACCTCAAGATCAACTACCGCCTAACATCAGTCGCACATCCTCAGAGCAATGGCCTCATTGAGGTAACCAATTGGATCATACTGCAGGACCTCCGGACAAGAATTGGGGATGCCAAAGGTAGTTGGCCAGAGGAACTGCCCGCCATCCTGTGGACATACAGGACTTTTCACAAGATCGCCACCAGTGAGACCCTCTTTATGCTTACCTTTGGTGTGGAAGCTACAATACCAATTGAAGTTGGCCTTCCAACACAAAAGATGATTGAGCCGTATATCGGAGGGCAAACAACTGAGCATCTAGACCTGCTTGAGGAAGTGAGGGAACAAGCATCTATAAGGGCCACAAGCTATCAGAACAGAACAGCTAAGCACTTCAACACCAGGGTCAAAACAAGAAGGTTGGGGTATGGCTTAAGGTCGGAGTATGGCCTTCATACCCCGACCTTGTCCTATTACTTTAGGGGTGTGACTTAAGGTCGAGGTATGGCCTAAAGAACGCAGCCTCGTCCTCTAAACTCATGTGACCTCTCCCTCGTCACACGTGCCCCTAGAGTATTAGTTCAATTCAAACATTAACTCCCAGTTGCCTTAAGTTTAACCTTAACTCAAATAACACAATCCTAGCACAGCAAAAAACGTCCAATGAAGGAAGTTGAGTCCTTTTAGGACACTACTTCCAACATCTATAAATACACAACCCAGCCCCATGATTCAGGTACGTTCTTTCATATCAATCAGTATAAGCTTCTCTTGAGTACCTATCTGACTTAAGCATCCGAGGGACGACGAGGACACACCTTGATGCCTTTGTTTCAGGTATTGAGGATCGGATTGCTCGAAGTTCTTCCATTCGGTTCGGGTTTGCACAGGTACGAGTTTTGGTAGCATCAATATATATTCTCCAAAAATCATTTTTCTAAACAAACTTTAGTCTTTGTTTGATATTATTTCCTTCTTTCATGTTTAATTCAATCGATAGGATGTTAGGATAGTTTTCTTCATTGTATTGGATGATTTATTAACCTTTTGCGTATTTATTTTGATTCAAAACAATTAATTTAGTATTTATTGATTAGTTTTGCATTCACATCATAATTATTTGATTGCTCAGCTACTAATTAGATAATAAGTTGTTTATTGTAGTGTAAGAATACTTATAATTAGAACGCGGCAAAACTAACATGTGTAGTTAGAATTATGAATAATCTCTTTCACACATGCAATCACTTGGGTAACATAAACTAAAGAGTAATACTACTTGCAGTTGCTCACTACAACAGTCGCCCTATGTGACACACATATGGCATGTAGTTATTTGATGCATTAATGTGGTAGTTTTATACCACATTTAATGCACCAAATACACGCTTGACATGTATATGCCACATAGGGCGACTGTTGCAGTGAGCGACTGCAAGTAGCATTATTCTAAACTAAATGCATGATTTTCATGTGAATTCGGACTTGGAATAAAATCGGATTGTGTTAATTATATGTTCATGTATCTTGGAAAAGAGCATTGAATAAATTAACGTTATCGATTGTCAAGATAGATGAAATTAACTATATTATGAACTGAGAGTTGAAATAAATGGCAATAGGGGGATTCAAGATTTCAATACAAGCATCTCATTTAATAGATTAAAAGTAATATAGAAAACCAAAAAATACTCTCTTAATGTCGCGCGCACTCGAATTTAGTAAAAGCTATTGAACTAAACATTAGATCTTATTCCTCGTAAGAATGATAAACTCGAAACTTATTATTTCTATCACTTGCACAAAGCTCTCGTATGATTGCATGTTTTAGCACAACAATGCCTAAAGAAAAAAGGAAAAGAAAAGATTGAATTGAAGCCCAAATTGTAGAATGCTTAAATATCACCGAGTTATTGCAAATTGGTTTGTTTTACAACATAAACAGTTGCAAATTATTGTTTGAGTGGAACAATAGTACATGGGAGTTTAGCTTTTTGATGTCTCTAATGAACTTTGGAGGTTCCATGGGTATGTTTTTATTGCTTATTGCATTGGTATTGCTGATTTATTGTTAGTAGCTATTAGGGAATAAAGGAACGAGAATAATATGACAATATGAAAACCAAACAAAAACATAAGATTTACATGATAAAAATACACCCTGTGTAGAAGATTAAATTCATTAATATCAATAATGGAGGATTACAAATTATTGTGTAAAAGGCAAGGATTGATTTTTCCAAAGGTTTACTCCTCATATATAAGAAAAACTTATAAAAAGTTTATACAAAAATCGGCCAAAAATTGCGAGCGGTGGCCTGCCACTTGAGCAACCTCCTTGCGGCTATCAAGTGTTAGTTTCCGTATTCTGAGAGCTCGAGCAGTTTTGAGTGTGTAGTGAGCGCCGAGTGCAATGCTTCCTCCTTCTTGCATGATTTCTTCCTTCCTCTCTTATTGTAAATTTGGACTCATTCAAGTCTTTTTCAAGTCCAACACAAATAATCAACTCCTAAATTGAATTCCAATTTGAATTCCCAAATCAATTTCAACTAGAATTCCCAACTAAACTTCAAATATAATTCTCAAATATTCTTCCAAATGAAATTCGGGTCACACCCTAATTTCAACAAACTTCACATTGACATGAATTTCACTTTATTGAAAAAAAACTACAAAAATTCTCCACTTGGAGACAAATTGCATTGCAAAGAATAAAACTTAATTCTTCAACAACAAATTCTCCATAAAAAATTCTTCAACGGAAAGATTCTTCACCTCTTCCCCAAAGTCCAATTAGGGCAATCTCAATAAGTAAAAATCAATTGAATTCAAGCACTACCCAACAAGGTTACCTTGAACACCGGAGCTGCTTTAATTATCCCTATGAGCAACAAGATCACATATAACTTATTCAATTTTGTTATTTGTACAATGTTGAATGACAACATTGGTGACATTGTTAATGTGTAAAAATCTGTAGGTTGAAAAAATTCAATAGTTTTTCAAACGGTCCAATGACAATATGTTACGTGACAAGTTATCAACAATATTTTCAATGAACATTATACACCAAACATGGTTTTTATTTGTGTGGTGGGAATAACTAAAGGGGTGAACCATTGGTTGAAAATATTAGGTTTGCAGAAACTCAAGAATAGTAATGGAGCCGTTGGCATTAGATAATCGATTAAGTTGGCATCATTAGCCATGCATAGTTGACTTTTTTTTTAAGATCTTACAATGCAAAATCTTATTTCTGGTAGAGACCACAAGTAGAATTGAGCGTCGATGGGTCGGTCTGGATATTTCAATACTCGAAATTACCCATTATGCTTCGGGGTATTTCATAAATGAAACTGATATGATCATTTTTTATCAAACCCGAACAACAATGCTCGAGGTTGTTTTCTCAAGGTTTCCTCATGTTCCCTTGTCATGCTTAGTTGTCTAATAGATAATCTCTGGATGGCATGTGACTCTAAACAAAAATTAGACAGGATTAATGCTTTAGCCAATCATTTTAGACAGATTCACAATCAAGTAGAAAGCAGACATTTTAGTTTCTTTGCAGTAGTTAAAGGTAGAAAGCCTGATATATACAATTATTGGCCAGAAGTATTGCAACAAGTAAAAAGATTTCTAGATCCATCTTTAAAAGGATTTTACACATTAGAAGAAATTTTAAATTTCTATAGAGAAATGATAGGTTTTAACTTTTATATATCTGAAAGGGTTAAACAAACTATGCAACCTGTTGCTTCTCAAGCATCATCCTCATCCTTTTTACAACTTTGTGATAGTTGTGAAACTATGACCAATGTTGTTAGAAATTTAAATCTTAGAAAGCAATCATTAGAACAAAGATTGTAATCCTTGAAGATGAAATCGCTTCATCTCAACAGACTATTAGTAAATATCAACATGAGATTCTCCAGTTACATGATAGTTTAGAAAGATTAAGTTCTAAGGATGTTGTTGAAAGACCTATCTCGAAAGATATTGCAATTTCAAGTAGAAATTATTCTTATAAAATAGAAATACTTATTGAATTAACAGATTCTATGGTTGCAGGGCAAGAAAAAACTTTACATTAGAATAGAAAATTGGTGATTGTGTTAGTATTGTCCGAAGCACTTTAAAGGAGTCACTAATATAAGAAATTATTGATTTATCTCAAATTCTAAGCTATTATCACGATGAAAATCAATACTTTCTTAAACATGGCCCTAAATATGAATCAGCCACTAAGTCAACATTTCTTAGGCATAATTATCCTACAATTTCTTTTGACTACACAATTTTTGAAGAAGAAGATCTTTTTAATCCTACCTTAAAATTCGGTATGATAGACACTATATACATTCTAAATAGATCTTTCAGATTTTTTCCACCTAAACTTAAACATATTATTAGTCAGTTAAGAGATCACCCTTTGATGACTCAATTCATTTCTAGACCACCTTTTGTAAATAATGGTATAATAATTCTAGCTTATTATCATATTTTAATATACGAAGGAGCCAAAAGATTTCGACCATTCTCAAAGACCAATACAAAAATAAAAATTAGACAAATTGACTATGAAAGATGAATCTCAGAGACCATGGCAATGATGGAAGTGGAAAATAATAATTACAGACTTGTATCTCATAGAATAATGGAGTTATTTTCTGTCAAGATCATCTTTCTTTAAAAGTTAAAACAGAAAAAAATTCAGCACCAAATATTGCAAAAGGAGCTATATTTGATGACCTTCCAAGAAGCAAACAATGAATCAACAGAAAGACAATCAGACACAGAAGAAGAAGAAGAAGATGAATACATATCAGATGGGGCAAACTAATGGATGCAGATCTAGAAGAAGCCTACATAGAGATGATGGATAGATAAGCAATAAAAGAAGAAAAGACGTAAAGGAAAAGCAAAAGATGGATGAATAGTGTTTAAAGCATAATTATCATGCCAAGAAATTCAAAAAGTTGGGGCCGAGAAGACAAATATTTTAAAAAGATTCTCACAGCTGTAGAGAGATATTTAATTCTTTAAATATATGTCATACACTTGTAAAGTTATACAATACTAATTAATGTTTCTTCAATATAAAGCACACACCTGTAAAGTTGAATAGTATAGAAAAAAATAGACGTGATATACCAACTTCAATAAACACCGACACCACTTACCGAGAAAAATAACGGTATAGCACACTATAACATTTGCATTAAAAAAATTCAAGACGTCCCTGTGAATTCAATCCACATAGGTTCTAAGATTTCAGAATTAAAAATAAGTCATTTTTTATACTTTCTCTTATTTGTAATTTCTATTTACTTCATTTATTTTTCAGGGCAAGGCCTAAAAGAGGAAAACCAAGTAAGGAATTATTTTATTCAAAAGCTGTATTTCATTTCCATATATAATCCTAACACTCTCAGCCTCTTTATTCCAGATTCCACGACCAAAAAGAAAAAGTAATCCTCTGAGTTAAGTTGACTATTTTACTTATTAAGCAAGTTTGTTTAAGCCCTTTTAAACATGATGAAAATCCTTTTGGTTATAGTCTTGAGCCTTTTCAGAAGGTCAAGAAAAATACTGAGAGAGAGTTAAAAAACAAAAAAACAAGGTATGTGAAGAAAATAATTTGCTGAACGGTAAAGTACTCTAAAGCCATTACAAACATAGTGTTTTAAGATTCTCTATATTTTATGCCAGTAGACGATCATACTTTGCTTTATTGTTCTTTAGAAAGTTTTAAAGAATCTATTAATATCTATCTAGAAAATTGAGAAATCGATAGATTAGTTGTTATAGAAAGCCACATATTATCTGCATTAGATAGAAATAGAGGTGAATCCTCTTTACTGATCAAGAAGAAAATCATTGAGTTCTCTATCTCTCAGTGTCGGAGTTTCTTGATAGAAGATCATAAGGATTGTAAGGAAAGACAAAAAAACTATAAATATTATAAGAGAAAATAATAGAAAGACGAAATTTTTTTAAGAGAAAATAAGTCCCTTAGATTGGTATCCGAGCTCATTTCAGTCCAAGGTAATTAGTTTATGAAAAGAATAGATTGTTTGAATTTAGAAATTCTAGGAAATTTTAAAAGAAATGATATTTCAGACACAACATCCTTAATTTGTAATTTTAATAAAAACTTTAAACATCTCTTACATTATGAGAATAAACAGTTAAATAGTATTGTAGATTTACTCATAAATTTAGGAGACAACTTAGAAAAGAATAATTCAAATAAAAAGGTAGAAACTTTATTTGAAAATATAAATAAAAATATAGAAACTTTAGAAAGTAATTTAGAATATATTAGAAACCAAAACACTGAAATATTAAAAAGAAAATTTAGTCATATAGAAGAAGTAGATACTAGTTCTAATTTAGAGAAATTAGAAAGTAGAGTTAGAGTACTAGAAAAAGAAAAGTCAATAGATACTAGACAAGATTTAGATAATATAATAAATAAACTAGAAAAACTAGATTTATGTAAAATTAAAGAGCTTAGTAGATTTAAGAAAACTAAATGGATTTGTACATAATGGATAAAGGAAAATAAATTGTACTAGGAGTGGTAGATTAGTTGGCAATCATTTATTAAGAATCTTAAGTAGAAAAACGGAATAAGAAACAAGATTAGAATCCCTAATAGATATAGAAGAACAAATAGAGACATTTAGACAAAATAAATTAAAATTAGCAAAAGCTTTAGATATATATAAAAAAGGTTATGGTGAAAGATATGTTTCTTGTATACATGAAGATCAATTTATATCCTTCGATTTAATAGAAAAAA
This sequence comes from Fraxinus albicans, assembly GCA_903798335.1. Classification (NCBI taxonomy): domain Eukaryota; kingdom Viridiplantae; phylum Streptophyta; class Magnoliopsida; order Lamiales; family Oleaceae; genus Fraxinus; species Fraxinus albicans. The sequence goes on along the minus strand of CAIGRM010098479.1, from coordinate 12,554 downwards.
ATCCTATAAAGAAATTGTTAATAAAAACCTTCAGCAGACTCATTTAGGATTAATAATAATAGGAGTAAATGACCTTCATAGAGAAAATATAGGAGCTAAAGTACTAGTACGTTTATATGATAATAGATTTACAGACATAGAACAAAGATTTTTAGGAAGCATGGAATCAGATATGAATAATAAATGTGGAATAGTATATTTTACACCTAGTTATTTAGTTAAAACAAAAAATAAAAAATTTACAAAGATATTAAAATAGGAATAAAACTAAAGGATATCAAATGAAAAGAGATGAAGATAATTTATTAATTTGTACAGGATTCTCATAGGGAGACTTAGTGAAAATAGCACTACCAACTATAAATTAGAAAAATGATAAATTATTATTATTTTTATTAAGTTGTAGTAACAACAATCCTTAAACTCAATTTGACGACGGTTGTATTTGAAAATTATGCTGTAACTTGATTGTTGCAAATAATCGAAAAATTAATATAAAGCTGCCCCCTAGTTTGAGGGATGCCCACTGGTTAAGCCAAAAGTTATGCTCGACATTGACCATATTGTAGGATTATATTGGAACTTTGAGAATTTTCTAGAAAAATCAATATTAGTACCAGAAAATAATATCATATATAAAAATAATAATGGAACTCTAAGTATTAGATTTGAAAATTATAATTATCAAGCAGACCAGACAAAGAATGACGAAGAAGATGAAAAAGGAGAATGTGAATATTTTGAAATAGAAGACTTTGAAAATGAAGATGAGGTTAATGCTCAAATGAAGATAGTGAAGAAGACAAAAGGATGAAAAAGAATTTAGATATATAGATATGTGATATTATAGAAATCTTAGAAAATATAGAGAAATAGAAATTAGAAAGTTTAACAAAAAAAAGATCAAGCAAATATAGAAACCAAGATGGAGGAATCCATTATAAGAACTGACCAAGAATTTGGAAAAAGAAAAGAACCCACGAACACTAAATATGATATAGGAGGTAAATACCATTTTCCCCTACTAGATAATATGGAAGATAAAAGATATGAAAGTTTAGGAAAAAGACAGTCAGAAGAAGGATGTAGCTTACCATTAACAAGCGATAGATGATTAATTTTAGAATTAAATAATTGTAAATCTCAAGACAGCCCTAGCACTATAACTAAATGGGAAAGTTCTATAATTAGAGCATATAATAACGTGCCTATATAAATGAATGTATAAGAAATGTGCCTAGATAAAAGATATAAAGAAGAAATTATATAAAAAAGGATAAAAAATATAAAAGACAATATCAAGATAAAAAGAAATATAATATTAGACCAAGTAGAACATATTATAAGAATAAAAGACCTAACTATGATAGATACGTTAGAAAAGAAAAAACAAAAAAGGATTGTAAATGTTATATTTGTGGAGATCCTAGACACTTTGCTAATAAATACCCCAATAAGTTTAAAAATAAAGAGGGAGTTAGCTAAATCCATGATAGTTGAGGACATATAGTGTAATATTATAGAGTTATCTGAGAATGAATCTTATAGTTCAGTATATAGTATTTATGACAAATTAGATAATTTAGAAATTATAAGTAGCTCTGAATACATTTATAGCAGCTTAGAAGAATTAGTTTTTTCTATTCTCGGTACAAAAATGATGAATATAGAACATGAATGTGTTCATAATGGGCCATAGGACAATCATCAATGTGGATAAATGTAAGAACGGTAAAATATACCCAGGACATAAAAATAGAAATCAATGTTAAAATTGCTTAGAAATTCAATGTAATGAGTGTTTATGAATTGAAAAAAAAAGCCAATAATAATAAAATTAAAGAGATGATGTCTCGTTTAAAAGAGGTAAATCCTGATCTCGACATATCCTTCCTTGAGGAGGAGTTCAACGGCCCCACTGAAGGCCGGCCAGTGGTGAAGGAAGAGGAGGGAACCCCCCAAGAAGAAGTCGGGGCATGGGCTATAATAAATGTTAATCCTTAGTCTTGAATTTCTTTCTATTCTTGTAATAGCTTCGACCTTTCTTGTGATTATTGAAATATATTTTCTTCCAAGTGTTGTTACGTTGTTCCAAATGTACAGAGTAAACAAATTGTGACACTTCACCTAAAATTAATATCTTAAGAAGCAAATAAATTGTGTAAACACTTCGGCTAACCTCGACCACTTAAGAAAATGGAAGAAGCAATTGAACTGTTGACCCATAAAAATGGTCTCGACACGTAGCCAATAGAATAAGTCTTGATGTAAGCCCTTCCCTACACATGGTAGCACACCATTAGTCACTCGTGGCCTTTTTTGATAGGGGTGGAAGAGGCCGCGAGCACTCCAACGGTCAAGTCAGTGTTTCGATCAATTGAAAATTGGTCTTCGATAGTGAGACAGTCGTCTAGATGTGGTTGAGAACATGTATAAAATGAAATAATGCTTTTTTGAGTAAAAGGGATGAGTATAAGGGAGTGTGTTATCGAAATTGTTGTGGAATCTTTTTTTGTCATAGGGTGGGGGTATTTATACTCGAGAAGTGAAGATGAACATTGTTGGATGGTGAGACACATGGCTTTAGATCCTGAAGGGGTTGTCCCATCATAGACACCAACCTCATCATCCGTCAATCCGTAGGTTAGCTGACATTAATTGTCTGACAAAAACAGCTGAGTTGATTGTTCGGTAACTGCCATATGTCCAATCAATCAGTCAGTGATTTGACTTCGGAAAGATTTCCTTTCAGAGGATCTTTCCAGAGGCGTGGTGAGGCAAATTCGTGAGGTGTTGTAGTGGGTACGGAGTGCGTACCTTTACATCCGTTGTGAGTTGATGATGAGTTCAGCTTTACTGTCAAAGTACGTTATTCAGTTCGGAACATTGGAATCCCAATGTCAATCAATTTGTCCAATGCGAATTTAGTTCGTCTACCATGTGGTAGTATGGGATCGGCTTGCCTGAAACATGTCGGATGAAGTGACGGGTCTCCATATGCCCGTAACACCTTCATCTCCTATCTTCTGCCCTCTTATTCTCGGCTTCTTCTTTTCCTTCTATGGTTTTTCCCCCGTTTCTTCTTCTTCTTCTTCCCTTCTTCTGTGAATTTGGCTTCCACTTTCTTTATCTATTCTTACTCTGCTGATCTTTCTCTTTATGTTTTATATCCCATTGTAATAGAACTTATCAATCAATGAAATGCAATTTACATTTTGTCGTTTCTGTGTAATTTCAGTCAATTAATGAAGTTCTAGATTGGGATATTGATTCCCAGCTAATTATATTCAATTCCATTTTAATTTTGATTGAAGTTTAGTTGGTTTTGGCTGAAGTTGAGATCCAACTATTACAAATGGTATCAGAGCAGCTACAGTCCTTGGGTGTCTTTCGATTGGATAGCATAATGGAAGAAATCAATCGGAAGTACGAGCTACTGATTTAAATGATGATTAAAATTATCAATGCTAAATCAGCCTCCAAAGACTAGTCCAACCATTACCCAGAAATAGTCGAGTCTTCTGAAATGCAAATAGATGATTCGGATTCTAAACTGGAGGGAACTAGGGTACCTTTTCTAAACCGAAAGAGAAACTGGTAAAACAGGTCAGTTCTTACGATTTGAATAAAGACGATGATTTAGTTGTTGTAGTTACCAAGCGTGTTGTTGAGACGAAAACTATTGTGGAGAGTAGTTTTGAAAAGTTAGAATTTGATTTAGGTATTGAGAAGGATGAAGAAAACTTCGGTGCAGAGATGTAATAGTTCCGGGTAGTGATTATAAACAATTGAATAGCACTATTACTGATATGGATGAAACGGAACATAAGAACAAATGGATAGAAAAGGTTGGTTACTAATTAGAGGTTTGGAAGTGTGATTAGTACACCAGGGAATAGTAGTAATGAGAATGATGCTCATGCTAGAGGTGAGTTTAAGGGAAATGGTAGACTCCTTAAAATTGATTTCCCTCCATTTGAGGGAGAAGGACCCAGGGAATGGCTAAGGAAAGCCATGAAATATTTCCAACTTCATCAAACTCTCGACGAACTTAAATTGGGAATTGCAAAGATGCATTTGGAAGGGAAAGCTTATATATGGTTTTATGGATTCATTGCTAACCATCCTAGGGCGGATTGGAGTTTATTCTCTAAGGAACTTCGCATGAGGTTTTCAGAAATGATAGGGGATGAAGTGGGGAAAGTGGGTATTGAGGGTGAAAGCTCGCATCGTCTGTTATCAATTTTTTCAATGAACACCCTCTCATCAAGTTCAGATAGTGCAGTCTCTCGAATAATCAAACACCAGCTTTCATACAAAGATGAAATTGAAGAGAGGACAAGCCCTGGCAAGGCCATTTGTCTATCATCAGTTCCCTATGAAATTAGATAGAGGATGAGCTCGCTGAAAATCAATTAGCAACTGACGATTCTTTGTAAACTGGAGTACAAGAAATTAGTTTTAATATGTAGTTACATTGGAAGACAAGAATTTAAAGGATAACCTTGGATGGCATGGCTGAGTATGAAAAAGCCTCGAGGATATTTTTCAAGGCTAACATTTGGAGTAAATATGGGAAGCACTTTTGTTATGAGACAAATCGATGCCAATATTTTGACAGGGGTTCTCAGAAGACTCATCTCTATTTTGTCACTTTTGTCGGGATGAAAGTTATTAGTTCGAGGGTACATATTTGAACACAATCAGAACTTACCTACAAAGGGTATTGGGAGATGAAAATGTGTTCATTGTAAAATTTCCAGAAGAGGCATGTGTGGCATTGACGAGGAAGAATTCTTGTTGGTTTGAGACGTGTTCATCGTATTCAAAGATGAGTGCAAAAGGAAGAAGAAAAACCTAATAAATGCAGAGGAAAAAGCTGCTGAATGTGCTCTAAAATGCTACTTCGTTCGTTTTCAGTCTTTGTACCCTTGTAGTGAGGATGAATCTTATATTTTGTCTAGTAAAAATATTAGTGAAGAAAGGTTCTTATTTATTCACACACACATGGTCTTGACGATAGAAAAATACGTGGCCAGATTTTCCTTGATCCTGTCAAAGATTATAAAGCTTCAAGTTGGACTCTCGGCTCTTGGTGGAAAATGCTAAAATGAAAGACAGAGTTCTTGTGCTAGAGGTTGATATTGGTAGGCTTTCAACTCCTATATATGAACCTACAGAATTTGTAGCAAAGTATTTCAACAGGAACATTATGAAGAAGGTGGCTGAGAGAAACCAAGAAGATGAGATGAATGAGGCAAAATGCCATCTTGCACTACTTGCTTAATCCAAGGGTGGTGAAGAGAATGATGTAGCTAACTTCTTATATGTTGAAGTTGGACGATGAATTAACGAATTGAACTGTTGGCTTGCAGCCGTGTTCTCCCATCTTCCTCCTCGTCTCCTTTTTGCTGTTTCTCTTCTTCTCCTCTCTGCTGTTCTGTTCTTCTTCTATTCTCCATTCTCCAGTCTTCTGCCCTATTCTTCTCCTTCTTCTATGGTTCTTTTCTTGTTTCTTCTTCTCCTCTTCTTCTATGAATCTGTCTTCCACTCTCTCTGCTCTTCTTACTCTGCTGATCCTTCTCTTTCTGTTTTATATTTGTTCACATTGTAATAGAACTTATCAATCAATGAAATGCATTTACATTTTGTCGTTTCTATTTAATCCCAGTCAATTAATGAAGGTCCAACTTGGGTTACTGATTCCCAACTGATTATATTGATTGAAGTTTAGTTTAGTAGGCTTTGGTTGAAGTTGAGCTCCAACCATTACAGAGTGTTCTTTTTTTCTTTTTATTTTTTTTTATCTTCTCCAATTTCAATGTTTTACCCGAAATTTAAAACCTAGATTTTAAACCCCAAAGTTTTCTCAACTAAACAAGATTTTGACGAGTGGATGGTTGATGACATCAGATTAGTCTTATTTTGAATCATAACCACGATGTGAGGTATGCTTCGGCATGGATGTAAGCATTTATGTGATTTCTGTATTTCAAGCATAGGCATTGTTCTGCTAACTTGAGGCTCAAGGTCTGGGCATATGTTCAACATGACAAATAGCTAATGAAGGTAGATCTATAAATGTAGTGGACTCGAGCAGCTGCTTGAGTATCCAGGCTAGTTGAGATGGATTGCACTGATGATTGATTATGATGGTATCAATCATCAATTCAGGTTTTTGGGAAAAATTTTTAGAATTTAAGTTTTTAGGTTTTCTTTTATTACATATACCTGCTCAGAGTTTCAGAGTTCTGGAATTTTGTGTTTTAGATTTGGCAGTTGATATGTATCCATATTGTGGTGATCATGCATTCTTGATAGGACTTCATGTTAAAAAAGAAGAAGAAACATTAAGTGTTGAGGTTAAAAACAAAGTATAAACATATGCCTAAGAGAATAATTAAAGCTACAAGAATTGATGAATTTTTGTGTGTTATGCTACGTACATTCTCACTTGAACTTCATTTACCATTGCAAACTACAACAATGTGTGCCTTCCAGAAATCTGTCGTCATATGTCCCCCAAGTTTCTTCAACTTAAGTTATGTGGCATCTGAATTTGTGGTGAGATTTTGCTATCTTGTTCTAAAATCAACATGTGAGAGTTCATAACATGAGAAGATGTGCACATTATGCCTTTAGTACAAGACATTTCAAGCATTGGTCCACTATTGAAGCTTTAATTTGAAAATGTCCATAAATAGATAAAGACCAAAGTACTATTTACAAACTTGGTTACCTTCAAAACCAAAACAAATACAAATAAATCATATACTAGTAATTTCATAGTTGAGCTACTTAGTATAGCTCCCCAAATCTAAAAAGAAGAAAACAAAACTAAAAAGAAATGAAGAAATAACCAATAATTCATGGGACAATCAAATAACCTTCTTGACTCCAAGATATACTTTCAACTCACTATCCATCTGCTATTTGGTTAAATGAGGATTCCTGTAAGGAAAAGCTCCACAATTTCAATAAAAAACAAACATATAAAAAGTAGCAAAGTATTAGCTAGAAAAAAAATATGAAATATCTCATATTAACAAGGTAAATGATGCATAACGTGTAGGTTCATTTTCCACAAGTTGCATGTGACTACAAATTTCAAGCAAAATTCAAATGCAGGAAAATTAATAGTCATTTAAATTTGAAAAGGGATAAATTGTGTATTATTCTCTACAATATTCATTATTTATAGGCTAGCAAGAGAAAATGAAATTACCTTGTGTAAATGGAAACTAACATCTCCAATCCGAACTAAAAGGTCACTTGGAATATCAATTTCAACATAGCTATATGCACAAAAATATTTCTGTAATTTATACCTCAAGAACAGCAAATAAAATATTCAACTATAGTTTGAAGACAATGAATTTTCAGGAAAAATAAAAAATAAAAAAACTCACCATCACACATACCAAGAGTGCTCTCTTTGCTCAAAACCATGAGTCTTAGCTCCATATTTGCTTGTAGTGAGAACTCCACTACTGAAATATTGTCCCCCCAAAAGACTCGGTTTCGGAAGCCCACAACATGCAAAAAATAAAAGAGAATTCAGAGCAGAGTTTCTCAACAAATTGATAAGACAAGAGAATATGAGTTAAACAGCAAAACATAACTAATGAAGAAAATGAACTGATGAGTGTAAAGGAAGAACTGTTAATTAATTTCACCTTATGCTTTTTTTCTTTCAAGAGTCCAGACATCTTTATGTACATATGCACCTAATGTTATCAAAATTGGTTGGACAAACCAAGCTTGAAGCAACTTGGCATATTAAAAAATTGGACTGTACAATCTATCTTAGTAAATAAACTTCATGAAATATCTAAATCTATTCATATTAAAATTGTGTTGTTTCTCATCTTATTAATGTTGGTACCGGATTTCCCAATAATATTAGGACATTGGCTAGATAGAACAAGAATCTTAAACTCCTTATTTTTGTTGTTATTCTTCCTGTCAAAGTCCTGGATCATATCCAGTTGCCTCTTTTGGTTCTTGATATCCCCGTCATCCAGATGAGAACGAAAGCGCTTCCCATTTTCACACATTGCACGCTACACAATTGTCCTCTTGAATGCATTGCAAAGCAATTCCAAACTTTGAGATTGAACCAAAATCAGAGGGGGAAAATTGCAACTAAATTTCACAAAAAATAATAATTACGCCCGTTTGATTCTCATTATTGTAGAATGAGAATGAAAAATATAGTCGTTAGGCCACACAAGATATGGAAATTCAAAATTGATGGTTTAAGGGCCATTTGATTCTCATTATTATAGAATAAGAATGAAAAATATAGTCGTTATTGGGCCCACACAAGAGATAGAAATTCAAAATTGGTTTGATGTGATGGATAACGGTTATATTTTCATTTTTTTGGATGAAAAATGAGAAACAAACGGGCGCTTAACATGAAAGTCATAAAAAAAAAATCTTTTGTCCCTTGCTTATTTCCATATGAAGCCCCTAAATTCTCAATTTTTGTTCCCACTTATAAGAGTTTTGATCTAAAACGGAATAAACAAAAAATGTATGGAATCTACTACCCCATCCGTAGTGCTAAAATACACATAACTATTTATAATGAATCACATAAAAAATACTAAATCTATTAAATGTATTATTTCACATACAGACAGAAATAATAGTGAACTTTGCAAAAAATATGGTTGATAATTCCATTGATTAGTTAATAGGGTTAATAACCTTAATGGTAACTGAGCTTTGCAAAAACTTTTCCACAGGGTCACTGATCGTTAAAAATTACCCAAATCATCACTAAATTTTGCAAAAAGTTTCCACGGAGTCACTGAACTTTTAAAAATCAGATCATTCATCACCGAACTTTGCAAAAAGTTTCCTAAATGATCACTGAGTCTAGTGATCATCTGAAAAACTTTTTGCAAAGTTTAGTGACCTCGTGAAAATCTTTTGCAAAGTTTAGTGATGAATGTAGTGATTTTTAAAGTTCAGTGACCCCGTGAAAACCTTTTTGCAAAGTTCAGTGATGACTTTAGTGACTTTTAAAGTTCAGTGATCCCTTGAAAACTTTTTGCAAAGTTCAGTAACCATTGAGGTTATTAACCCTTAGTTAATATGTAAATTTTACAAATTATAAAATATTAATTTGTTGCTAAGTTGTCATTAATCCGTTGATGGTAGCAACGGAAGACGTCCATCGCTAAAATTTCGTCTATGTTGGCTCTTTTTCTAGTAGTGGATGTTTTCCTCCACCTATAAATTTCTTGACAACAAATATTATTTGTCATAAAAAGTAAACTATTTTGCATCATAAACACTTTGTTGCAAATAACAAAAGTTTGTCGCCATAAGTTTCCTACCAAAAAATATTATAGCGCCTTGCTTTCCTCGTGTTTTTGGTGACAATCATTATTATTTGTAACTTCTTACATTTCAAAACAATTTTTTGTGTTGCATTATATTTTTTTATACTTATTTTTTTTCAACACAATTTTCGCGATAAATCACTTATTGCGACAACATTTTGTATGCCGAGAAAAAAATTGTCGCAAAATCATAATTTTGTTGTAATGGATTGCTAAGGAATGGAGAAAATTACAATACTGCAAAAACTACATTGTGTTCACAAACAACAAAAGAGTATATGCTCTTTTTAGGGACACAAAAATGGATTTCTCTAAAACACAGAACACAACGTCTTATAATTTTAATCATACAAAACACAACTTAATTTTGGAAATACAACTATGTAGCAGGGATGCCATCGACTATTAGACTTGTTATAGTTGCACAATTGTCCTCCTACATAATGCAATTTGTGCTTCCCTAGGTAAGAATTGTTTTGAAACAAATCATAAAACCAGAACTTCATTTAACACTCTTAAAATATTTTAAGAAATCCATTCAAATAAAGAGAGTCGAGAGCAAGAAGTGCACACGAATGTTAAGTGCACTTTTCCACAGATTTTGTTCTCAATGAAAATATAGCAAAATAATCCAAAAGAATTGACATATATTTCTCCATTATAAATATAATAGAGCGTGTAGTTATTAGTTAATGGAAAATAATTCAGTGAGAGGTGGGAAAGTGAATTGGAAATACGAAAGTTGAAACTTTTCCTTTTCAATTTCTCACACAAAGATTTTTACAAACTTTTCGACGAAAATAAAACATCTGCATCATTATGGAGTCAAGTAGAAGAACAAGAATTTACCAGGAAAATCAATAAAATTCTGATTCTAACCTTGTATTGAATGAATGGAGAGAGAAAGATAGAGTTTGATGATGGCTGATCGAAAACGTTAAGGACTGACAGAGAGAAAATCATAGATTTAGGGTTTGATGGGGTTGAATTGCATTTGTTTTTTGGTTTTTGTTGTTTTTTTTGAGATTTGAACGTAATTTACACGACTAACGAAAGTTTAAGAAGCGGAAGGGTATTAATCAATTTACTATTATTGGGTCGTATTGTGCCTAATTTTCCCTTTATTTTTGGGCGACTTACAAAAATGCCCATAAAATATAAAAGTACTTTCAAAGTAAAAAATACTGTGCAAAATTAAGTGTTAAAAAGTGACACGACGTCACTTCTTAAAGTTAAGTGTCATTTTTTATTATGTGTGTCACTTTTATTAAAAAATGATATTTTTTTACTAAAAAAAGTGAAAAAATATGACTAAAAATAGTGGTAGAAATTCAAAAAAAAAAAAAAAGTGACACAAATTTAAACAAGGAACAAAAATCAATTAAAACATTAAAATCAGTTCAATAAATTGACAAAAAAAAAAAAAAAGTTACATAACCACCATTCATTATTTATATCTGTTCACTGCCAAACATATTTTAATTAGTTCATCAATAAGACATCAATCAAAATGGCTCAGCCAACCCATTGACGTCCACTTAATGACAATGTCATTTTTTTTATTAAAGAAATGATAGAAATTTGAAGAAAGTGACATAAAAAAAAATTGTGAATAAGAAAGTGACAAATCAAAAAAAAAAGTGAAAAAAAACCAATTAGAACATTGGAATCGGTTCAATAAAGTGACATAACTTTCGTCCCTCTTTTTTCTCCATTCACCATCAAGTATCTTTAAGTTAGTTCACCAACAAGACACCAATCAAAATGTCAAACATCTTTAAGTCAATTCACGTTAACCGTCATTCATCAACTTAGCTAACTTATCGACCTCCACTTAATGAAGATCGCAGTAGGAGAACAAGCTAAGTTTTTTTTTTTTTCAATTTCCGTTGTTAGAAGAGGCCATTGCCTACACCAATAGTTGCAGCCGCCATTGCCATAAATTTTCACCAACGCCTCCGATTGTCCATCTCTTCAACTTCCTCACTAGTGTTTTTGGTAAGGATTTAATTATGCTTTAATTGAGAAATTGTCTTTTATCTACGTGTTTTTCCTTTTAGCCTCTTCCACATACTTCGAATAATTTAAAGGTAACAAGAAAATGGACCAAAAAAAAAATTAAAATTCTAAATATTATTGAATCACAACAAAAATTCTAGTCACAGATCACAAGCCAGAGACTTTTATTAGACTGATTTATTAACAAACCAAAAGAAAAGGTATAACTAATTTGAGCAGCGATTCTTTTATTTGGGTGAAATTGCATACACAACTTCTTATGCCAATACTAACCTCATTAAATAATTACTATGTAATTGGCTATTGAGCTGCAACAACTTTCTGTAAAAACTTTATCGTGTAGATGGCTGCCACTTTAGTTTGCAATTGCAATAATCTTCATTGACCATTCGCTGAATCATCGGCACAGCCTAAGACATTGCCATGAATTATTAAGCAATGTAAGTCGAAAAAAATTCACTCAAAAAGCTAATTAAAGCATACAGAAGTTACATATATTTGTGACTATGAGTATATGCTACAAAGAGCTTCTGCCATGAGCTACTCTCAACCAAGTTGCTCAAAAGAACATTAAACAAAGTGATTTGTGTAACAACTCTGCAGCAGTGACACTCAATCAGATCACAACTTTTCAGCCTATATACATGCTATAATAGCTATGTATTAACACAATTGAACATGACAAGTAAGCGAATAGAATGAGACCATGTATCAAGTATCCAAAGTGCGCCTCTTCTACCTGGCCCCACATAAATACTCGATCCTCTCTCATTCAAAAGTATTATCATGCAATTACAAACTTTGTACAAGGGTAATCTAAAACCGGCACCCATATTTTCGTCCATTATGTCTTTTCCACATACATTATGCTTCATCTGACTTGAGCGTAGGAGTGCACATGACAATAGCACTCTCCCCTTGTCGGAGCTATGGTTTATACAATATAACATGATTATCCAACTGTCCGTGTAACATACATGTGGATGGGATACGACGTAGGATTCATTGACAATTGGATCTCACCGATTTGGAGGTCAACATTTTTTTTCCTATTTTGTAGAAACTAGATTGTGACATTATCTTGCAGTTTATTAAAACTGCATTGAAAAAATAGAAAAAGCAAAAAAAAAAAAAGACAGCTCAACCTGTTGGACAATGAAGTCTGTCCAAATGTAGTAC
>CAIGRM010098478.1:0-15457 GCA_903798335.1 Fraxinus albicans | reverse complement strand
CTTTGATGTTCCTCCATTCTGATTATTTATCATTTGTTTAGACTCTAACCTTTTATGTTATACAATTGTTTCTTTGAAGACTTGGTGGCAATTGTAGAAAGAATGGCGAAGGTGAAACACAAAATTGGTCTTATCTGGCAAAGGTGGTGTTGGCAAGAGTACATTATTTGCCTTGGCAGTTATGAATTTTTAGGTTGGTCTCCTTGATATTGATATTTGCGGTCCAGGTCCAACATTGATACATTGTGCCCACCCTGAATTACATTCCTGACTCCTGCAAATGGATGATCATAGCATAAGATCCTCACTCCGATTGACTATCTTATATGGACGATTAGCTAGCCAACATCAATAAGTAATAATTAATAACGAAAAATATGTTCTTCACACTAAAATCAGAGGTAGGCATATTGTCGATGAAATTTTTATTAAAAAATCCTCCGAAATAGTTTAAGTTGGTATTGTAATTTATTTAGGTATCTCGCGTTTTAGTAGCCAGTATGTTCTATCTGAAATGGTGTCTTCATGCCCATGTTGAATTTATTTATATATTTTAAATATTTGATATGTTCATATTTTTCATAGATAAGGTAACGACAATATTTCATCAAAATACTTTTACTTGCACAAACGTCGTACTAAATAAATTTTACATTTACTCTCGTAACATCGACATGAGAAAAAGAACCTTCTCTTATGTATAAAAAGTTAATTTTAAGTGTATTTTACTATTTTTAGAAGATTATGTAAAATAAAAATATCTTACAAAAAATTAATAAACAATGTCATATTCCAACTTCTGTCGCCAACTTATCCTGGGACAAATTCTTATGTGCATGATACTGCAAAAGGCAGGCATAAAGATTTGCGAATGAAATTGTGAAACGTGGCGATGTCAAAGAGCAACACATGGCGCGGGAAGCTTGGCATATTCTACATGCCATGTTCTTACACACACCCATGTGGGTGTTACACACACCCATGTGGGTGTGTGCGTGTATTTGTTCGAACTTTCTGTGCCAATTCCTATAAAGTTTTAAGGGTAATTAGCACGTAACGTCCCCAACTTTCACAATCATTGTGAAAAACGTCATTGTTTTTCATTTTTTGACATTTTCACCCTTGCGCAAAATGTCATTTTCATCTATTTTTTCAATTAAAAATTATGAAACGACGAATATGTCATTCCCTTTAAATAAAGCAAAGGGAAAAATAAAAAAACTAATTGCAACCATGGTCCCTTATTTTTTTTGAAAAACGTAAATAAGTCCCAAATAAATTATTAAAATAGTAATTAGAGCATAATTTCCCCACATTTGTAATTTGTAGAAGGTTACTACCTTGAAAGGAAAATGGAAAGTTTTATTGCTTCTACGTCCTTTCCCACTAAAGAAAATGAACGATGAATCTTTTTCCCCAAAAAAATGAGCATGCCTTTTATCTCTTTTCAAGAAACAAGTGGACTACATTTTCCCCCTTTTTTGATAATATGTGGGAAATTTGTTAATATATTCTCCTTAGTTGGCTCGAAATTCTAATAATAATGTACTATGGGATTACGTGATTCGGATAAAGAGATGACAAGAACAAACAAATAGAAGAATGTAAATAAACTAAACTAATCTTAGAGATTGTGTGATGTCGATAAAAGTTGGTGGGATCATGAAATGTACGATGAAAAAGTGGATAAACTCTGTGTGTTCGATGAAATGTGTAAATAAAAATGAAGTTTGATCAGATTTGACTAATTTTTTAGCGAATAAATCAAACAATGACTTAACCTCTCACTTATTTTTCTAAAATCTTAAGCTAAGATCTAAAAATTCTGAGCACATTTGAGTCCATTCTCTAAAACTCATTTTTTTCTCAAATTTATTTTGAATTAAACATTCTTCGCAATTTTTTGTTACCTTTTAATCGTACATTTTATTAATTTTTTCTTTTTTTACAAAATTGTCAAAAAATACTCAAATATGGCCCATATATAGCTCTTGTTTGATTGTTATTAGTGTAAAAATGATGTTTTGAATAGTAATTTTTATAGAAAGTATGATTAAATAGTTGTGAATTTTTTTTTTTTTTATGTGCAAAATATTTTATTGTGTGAATATGATTAAAAATAATTATAAAATAAATTATTTTGTTTTAAAAAGAGTCAACGAGGAGCATAATTGTGATTGTTACCTTTCTTTGTTTTGTTCTAAACGGATTCTGAAATGACTGATTGTCTTTCCAAAAACGAGTAGGAAAAAATGTGTAAAACGGTAAAAGCATAAGCCATTAGTATGAATACAATTTTTAGAAGAACATTTGTGTACCCAAAGGAAGGCATAAGTAAAGCTTGTGGGATGCCAATGTAATGTGGTTAAAAGTTGGAAAAAGTTTTGAATTTACGTTCAAAATATTTTATTGTTTGAATGTGTGATTGAAAATGATTATATAGCAAAAAGAGTTTTAAAACAATGGACGTCGAGCATGAACTTAAATTACACCACAATAGCCCTCAAGAATCTCGCACAAGAGTAAAAATCTCACAGACGTTAGATCATGACATTATGACCGTAATTACGTAGTTATTTTTCAGAATAATAATAATAATAACAACAACATTTTTACTTCAAAATTACAGTGTTTCACTTAGAGACTATTGACAAAGAAAAAGAAGATTTAAGCATATGTTATACGATTTGCTGTGTCAAAATTTACTTTTAATTAAGGCTTAATTTTGTTTTATAATTGAATTAGGGAGACATCTGATTGCAGCTTCCTCAAGTTTTCCAGTGCACTTCCACTGTAATTTTAAAGTTGAAGTTTTTAGGGGAGGGCGGGGTGAGATTAGGGAAGATAATAAAATTTTAAAGTTTTGAGATTGTGATTGATACAAATAAAAGGTTTGGGACCATGATTGCAATTAATCCTTTACTTTTTTGTTTTATTTGAATATGAGGACATATTCATCATTTTCAATATTTTATTGGAGAATTTTGCACACCATGCCTAATAGCTAATAAGTGGAAGGAGTTTTGCCCTCCAATTTCCCCCCTTTATATTGGATTTAAAGGCAGGATAGACAAGGCCGACAATAGGGGACATTCCACAGAAAATGTTTCAAACAGGGACATTTTGTGCTATTTTCAAAATGTAGGATATTTTCTGCAATTTGTATAATAAATAAGAGGACATTGTGCTATTAAGCCTTTTCTTTATTATTATATGTTTATTATAAATTAAACTAACTTATTAAGCGCCTATTACATTGGACAAACTCAAGGGATATGACTCGGGAGTAAATAATCCAAAACCTTTTAAATGTAGGTTCTTGTTATATGTATATTAAGATTTACATAAGGGATTACATAATGCCACGTGGCACTTCACCATTTGACAAATTAAAATACAGTCAATTTTTTCATCCATTCTTTTCCCTCCACGTCAATTTATATAATCTCTTATGTACAATTTTTATGTACAAGTAGCATAATCCGTAGATGTAAGACCAAATCAATCATCGGTCAGTCGACCTTTGAAGGTCGAATGCTAGGCTTAGCACTATGGCCAGAACCAGTGTGAACTGGTTCGCAATGGGACAAAAGAAAGAAGTAACTAAAATAGAGCAACATCTTATTACAGAACTATTTGATCGCAATTCAAAAAATAAGAATATAAAAGATCCAACAGATGGGAGGATTCGCCATTCAGAATCTATATTACAGCATCTTAAAAATGTGTTATTACCTAATGATACGAGTAGATCAAGCTCTCACCTGCGAAGATCCTTTCACAGTAAATTAAGTAATCTTATTTCACAATGAACATACAACTATCCGTTGAAACAAAACACTTTGACCGAAGTGAATGCTAACAAGCAAAAACAGTTGCCTGGTTGTTTTGCTCATACCTCTAAATCTAGTTCACTGACCTTTCAACCTGCACCATCTCTCTCGAAAACAATTTTTTTCGAGCAGATGTGTTTAAACAAGAAGCCTTGTGCCCGGGATCAGCTTAATAATATCAGTGTTAATACAGATAAGGTCCCATCTACTTACTGATGAAGCCAAACCAGTGAAGGATGAATGCCAAAAGGAGCATAACTACAGCCAAAATCATCCCAGATCTTCCGAGAAGCAAATTTTTTGTCTTCCGAGCACCTTCTACACTGCGTTGAATTCTATCTGCCCATTTCATCTGCAACAATTTTAACCAGAATGAGAGACAACGCGAGTTTTCTTCCTTGTGTTATCTAATATATAAAGTTCACATTATTTAAGGAAAATGTTTTTTGACGATAAATCTACAAATGGAGCAGTAGGTAGAGGACCACCAGTGGCTGGGGGAGAGTAAACAAAACATATTTAGATCATTTTGGATATGGTTAAAAAGTTCGCTCATAAGTAAATAAGATTTAATATGAATAATTATTTTCATTGTTGAAGTTCGAAAAAAGTTTTGTTTTTTTAGTAAAAGTTTTTACCATTGTATCCAATGTATCAGGTGACAAAGATGACATGGCGTGTTGAGCTTTTTCTGCATCCTCCCGCGAAAGCTTGAATCCAAATTGTTCGCTCATGTTTGCCATCATTTCTACGTGAACATCTGCCAATTCAGAAAAAGAACAAATATTCTTAGTAACAGAATGTCATACACGCAGGTTTCTGTGTCAAGGAAAGAATTTATTTTGAAAGCAAAAAAGGGATGTGCAGCTGACGTCCAAGTTTCATCTCCACTTACGATCTATCCCAAATGTATCAAGGGTCTCATTTTACACTCCTTCGCTTTTGGAACCCAACAAGAAGAAAAAAGAAGACGAAATAAACGACATCATCAACTTACATAATTGGACCACACTCTAGGTGAGTCTTCTCGCCGCCCGGGGGGGGGGGGGGGAAAACCCCAATCCCCGGGATTGATTCTGATTGTTAGTTTGATTTTAGTCGATTAAGAACTAGCTGAAGAAACGAAGCGATAACAAGAAGGATTAAGCTTATTGTTTCTTTCATTCTTCATGGATGTAAATATCATTCCCCAAGGCTAAATGAAAACGGGTTCTGGATTAAATTTAGTAGAGGTTTCTTCAAAATTGGACTGACTGAACCAGATTAAATGTAAAAAAGAAAAACCGATAAAGATGATGTGTATATGCATTATATTAGTACAAGGCAAAAGTGGTAATCATGCTTCTCAAATGCCGAATGATCTCCATAGAAATCATATACCAAAAATCACACCATTCTTTACCTTGTAACTTCTTTAAACAAGAGATTTATAAAAGACCAATAAAGAAATCTAGGGAAGCTTGAGAAAGAGCAAAATCAATAACAAAACATAAGAAATAACATGTAACAAAGAGTTGAGCTGAAAACCTGTCGCATAGCTGGATCTTTCATTTGATTTCTCATTTGTTCCTGCAGATCAGTACCCGAACTTGACAAGCTTGATTGAGGAGCACTTCTTGAATGCAAACCTTGAGAAAAACTACTTTCACCAACGTGATCACCATTTGCTCTGAAATCTTCTCTAGTTTTAGAATTATCATCTGGCCTGAATCCATTAGGATGAAAAGCTGATGTTGATGCCGAATCTGTCCCTCTCAAAGACGACGCAATTTCAAACATTTTTTGACGTTCCTCTGCTGACATCTTACCCATCATATCCGTTGCCATTTTAAGCATGTCAGGCGTCACCATCGGTGGAACTGACCCAGAACTAGGATGTAAAGATGCTGTTGATGATCCCACCTCTTTACCCTTCAAAGAGGAGGCCCTTTCAAACATCTTTTGAAGTTCTTCTGGTGGCATCTTACCCATCATTTCACTCACAGTCTTAAGCATGTCAGGTGTCATGTCTGGTGGAACTGATCCAGTGCTAAAGCTGGTCATCGGGTTTTCCCCTTGGAAGGAGGAAGCCATTTGAAACATGTTTTGAAGTTCTTCAGGGGGCATCTTGCCTATAACATTTGAAGCAGCCTTTACCATATCAGGAGACATACCATCAACTCTCCCACCATTTATGGCAGATAAGGTTTCTGGTTCGGCTCGAGAAATAAAGTTTTGGAAGGATCTGCACGGACAGTGAAGAAAAAGACACTTAGTCTTAACTGCAGGCGTACCCAGATACTCATGTAGGACTGAGTTGAATATGGCACGTAATTAGCTAAGGAATCAGACAAGGAATAAGAAGAATGACAGAGAGAACGAGCAAGTACACGTACGGCTGATATCACAACTTCAAACAAAGCACGAGATTTAAATTATTAACAGCATGATCACAGAAATCATGTATCGCGTACAACAGCTTTCATATTACATATGCTAGGAATAAAAGTGACCTAAATTAGCACCCTTCTATGAAAGAAGAAACTTTAATACTAGAAGATAAGATGTACTATAAATTCGGTATTGTACATAGATATATTATCTTAAAAAAGATCAAATGTGATAATTAACTGCCAGAGATACAGATTGACATGCCTAAAAGGTCTTCTGCATGATGACATGGACATCTTAGAAGTTTTCAAACTGGCCATATTATAGAGTTTATCAAATACACCCAAACAAATCCAAACACTGAAAGGTATACATCTCATAAAATTCGAATCCTCTTGTCCAATGCTTTTCAGAAATAAAGAGAACATACGTACATGAAAAAATCAAGAATGAGAACATAAGGACAAACCTTATAGATTCAGGATCGTCTTTTAGCGCCTCCAAATACTCAGAATTCATCGATAGAGGCTCCCTAAGGTTCTCAGTTGGACTCGTATAGCATTGACTGGTTTCTTGTGGTGGTGCAAAGTTTTCTGATATTGAACTTTCATGTTTGTTGCAAGACACAGTTTCTTCTTCAGTTATTTCTTCAATAACCAATCCTATACGGGAAAAGAATAGAAATAACTAAAATAAGATTGAAAAACATTGGCAATGTAGATGGATATATAAAAATATACAAATTATGGAATTCAACGTTCTAAAGAACGTAAAAACATAGAAATACTAGAAAAAGGTCAAAAGGCAGACCTCTTGAAGGACGCTGACCGCCTTGTTCGCTCAATCTTTCCTTCGCATCCCTGTCACAGAAGTAAACAACTCGGGCTTTAAATTTTGGTGAGCAGATCTTGAAAGTTTGCGGAAAAAACGAAGACCAAACATACTGAACAAATGGGCAATGGGAGGAAAGAAAGAAGAAAGGACCAGTTTTAGTCACACACAATATATATATATAGCACAAAAATACCAAGTTTACTAACTAAAAATTCAGTACCTTAAGACGTTTGCAATAGTTTCATCTTCAGGAGAAACTTCATGAGCTTTACTCAAGTCAAACACTGCATCCTGGCATATACTCAAAGTCAGTATGACAGCAAAGAAAATATAAAATGGAAATAGTATTTCAAAGCAAAAGAAACAAAATTAGCAATCATGGTAAAACATGAAATAAGTTAGCAGATACTTACTTCGAATTGCCTCAAATCCTTATATGCTTGACCCCTTCGGTAAAGGGCTTTGACATTCTTCGCATCATATGCCAAAACCTGCAGATCCAAAAGTTATTGTTTTCAATTTTATTCTGTATTGACTACGATAACCATGATTGCGCATCAAACACAGACAAGTACTGCGAATATATATATTAATATCAGAGCATTCATGGACAACAAGCTTTCGCTAAAAAGTTAATGATACCCTCAATTGGAAGAATAAACATATATTAAAGATTTAGTACTTGCTGACCCTAGTGCTAGAAAATCTTTTCTCCTGCAATATTACCAATTTTATATAGAAACTTGTGCCTCATCAATGTAGCAAAAACTTTACTACGAATAATTGCAACTTCAAAGCACCTATAAAGCCAATGAGCAACCAAAAAAAGTTGTATGACCTAATTCAAGATTGAATTTATGCACAATGACTTGACTAAGAGAAATATGTTATTCATACCTCCGTGCCTTCCCTGATACACTCATCATACTGCCTGGTTTTCAAGAAACATGACATCATATTAAGAGAGCATGCCAACAGGAGACTCCTCCCTTTCGAGATAGGAACATCTTTCAGGTTTTTCTTAGCCTAATATTGATCAAGAAACAAATGAGAATCGCAGAAGACAAAACTTCACTGCCAAGGAAAATCAACAAATACAACATAAATAGAAAACAAACAAAAATGCAAACTTACATGTGAATATTTCTGCAGGGCGTCCTTGTACCTGCCCTGACTGTGAAGTTCATTCCCCTGCAATGACATAAATGGTTAGATAAGTACTAAGTACCAAAAATATGTACTACCATTTTTCGTAACAAAATGTGGGATTTATACATGCAAAAGAAAGTACTTCCATGCTAATTATTCTACCTTGCTTCCAACCAAACACACAGATTTCAAATTCAACAGGCATTCTAAGGAACAATTACCACAGTCCCTTTAATTGCACAAACATATGCATACATGTATTAGATCTCAGTGCAGTTTTCAGATTATTTGTTAGCTTTAACATAAATAATTTTTTTCATTGATAAGTTACCTGTTTCTTCAGCATCTCGGCTGCATTTATCTCATAAGAAACCTGAGCATCCATCCGTGCACGCATGGAAGCTATATCATCAGGTGATGCTTTTGCCATCTTCTCACTGATCTCCGCCATCTCCTCTGGACGAGTATGCTTAAACTGTTCTGCAGCTTGCTTCAAATCTTCCGGCCTCAAGCTTTTCATGCTTTCAGAAGCCATTCTCATTAGATTCGGATTGGACATCATCTGCATTGCAACAATTAATGACAGCCATCAGTGAGAAGTGAACTAAAGAATAAGTGAAAATTAGAACTAAAAACCTGCTTGACCAAGAATAAAACATCTCAGCTAGAATTCAACCATTGCATGCCTATAGACCACCAACTCGTACAAGTAGCCTTGGCTAGCTATCTCATTCTTCTACTTTTTCAAATGCACCATTTAATCTTTTTTGTTGTATTTTTGATGCATATCAACGTAAAAACAAACTACTACTATTTTAGAGTCCACTGAATAGCGAAAATGCCAATTCAGGATAAAGATTCTTGACTATTTTGATAAATTGGTAATTTTATTAACAGAAAAAAGGATGAATAAAGGTCGACTCATAAGACAATTATGTATTGCCAGAAAAAAATACATCAACCCCTCTATTATTCTTAAACAGAAAACACGGCAGCATGCTTTTCAGTATTTCCCTTTTCAGTGGGAATTTTTATAAATTGGTGGGAATTTTTTTGTTGGGACAAATGGTGTAATTTCCCTTTTCAGTATTTCTTGGATATCAAAGTTGTCATTTCAGAAGAGAAAATGAGTACCTGCTACGGGACATTGTCTGCATGAATTCTTGGATCTTATGCATTACATGATAAACTTCTTCCCAAAAATATGCTAGCACTCATAAAAAGGAAAAAATGCAAAAATGTCACGAATGACTCCACTCTTCAGTGTATGTGAACTAACCTTTAATAAAACAATACTACTTCTATATATTTCAAACATTTGAAGCCAAAACACATGCCATGTGTATCACTGCATCTCATGCATCACAACAAATAATTGGAAGACTAAACAAAAAATACCACTCTTCAACTTCTACCTAAAAACTTGTGCCATGTGAAATGATCATTGACAAATATAGATGCACTTGAACACTTGTAGATAGACATTATGATACATCATACAAGCATATCTGAAAGTAAATATGGTCATAAACTATGACTTTAGTGCCATACCTTTCCATGGGGTTGAAAAGCAGTTGCAATACCACCAGCATTAACCTCACCAAGGGACCTGTCTACGTAATATGCAGCCTTTTGAGGGATAGAGGTACTGTGAGGCTTGGAGGAAATTTATCTTGAAAGACATAATAAATTCCAATTGTTAGAATATAACTCATGAGAATCAGGACATAAAAAATGTCTTTAATGTGTGTTATTGTCCTAGATTTAGTTTTCAATTGACTTGTGACATCGAATAGCATTGTCTTATGTGTACAATTTGGTAATCAATACCTAGTCAATTTACATTGGCTATTGGCCAATGTGTAGGATTGTTCTAGATTACATTTTTCAATTGACTTGTGTCATCAACATTATCCTAGAAGCTCAATTTGGTGGAGCCATTGAAAAACATAAGAATGCAAATGTAAAATTTCCAGGTTAATGTGAAGCAGAGAGATCTACATACCTTCCTTGTAATAGACTTGGAAACTGGTATATCAAGAACATCACAGACTTCCACCAATTTCTCTTTGAGACACTTGCCAAGTTTTTCTTTTAGTTTCCTCATTTGCTTTTCCTGACACATGCACATTGAAAATGCTGAGCTATGTTTCGAAGAAGTTCTAAATATATCTTAGTTCTAAATATATCTTGTACAATCACCGGATAACTTAATATAAGTCTCCTCTTTACCTCATCATCATGCCACACAAATCCAGAAAATCTAGATATGTTGTTCCTGACTTCAGCTGCCTGTAGAATTTGATAGAAGTATAAATATGAGTCAACTATCAGAAGTTACCAACAAAGGCATGAAATGGACCCAACTACAACATATCAACATCTTATAGCTCACATTAGGAACACCAAATTTACTTTAAATACCGAAGTAAATTGGCAGATCTCTGGGAAAGGTGGGTGAACATTGTTGCTAACAGTTTGTTTAAGCAAACTCAGGGTTATATGACTCAACTTGGATACATTATACAACATTAGTAAAAATAATAATTAAAAAAAAAACGAGATAATGGTTCAAAAATTAAGTACTTAAGCTGCCAAATGTTTGCAAGTGAAACTAATTATGACTTGTTTACTTTGACAATGGTACCAAAGTATTCAAAATGCATTCAAGCATAAGAAGAAACAAATATGCTTAATAACTTCAAACTACAAATTGTTTCAGATGCATGACACAGGAAATATTTTATAAAACTCAAGGAAATGAAATTTCCAGCCATTTTCAAGGTGATCCAAGTATCAATCTGACAGAAACACTGCATCTAACAAAGAAAACTGATGCTAGACCCAAATGATCCATGGAGGAACACCAGAATATTAACTATGGACTCAAGCATCACCTTTCCCCTCCTTCCAAAAAGAATTGTATGCAGCAATTTGAAAGTGTCTTCACTCTTCCTTCTTGACAACTTGTATGCCACTGAAACAAAAAATGTGGTTTTGAAAACAACAGAAAGTTTGTTCGTACAGCTGCGTAACTGAAATCATTGAAAAAATGAGTAAAAGTAAAATAAATGAAGATTTTCTCGGAATTTTGTTAAACTGCATTTCAAGCAGTTCAAATGAATTTTCAGCAAGTACAATGTGTTAAAAAAACTTACAAGGAAAACATGCATTTAGTAAAGATGGAACAGAAGAAACATAATACTCAAAATTGAATAAAATCAAGCACAGTTTTGACGGGAAGAAACAACTCAACTACCACCTTTAGCTTTGATTATAGAAGAGGCATGGGTTGGGGGAAGGTATTCTCATTATGTTCAGGAGAGTCATATCCTAGAAGCTCAATTTGGTACTGAACACTTGTCATTTGCACTGGCCATTGGCAAATGTTGATTTGTTTTGGCTTTGGAAAAAATTATTAAACCTATACAACTACCTTCCCCAGTCTGCTTCCACAAGCGTTCTGAAATCACCTCCTCCTTCATCCACCTTAACCTCGATATCCGTATCATCCCAGGTGAATCCTCAACTGAAAGAAATGGGGAAAATCTGTTTTCTTAAGCAGAAGAAATTGCTCGAAGGAAAACGAGGCAGATGGAAAGAAAGGGGGAACCGTGTCTCCGCCGTGCGCAACGGAACGGAGACACGGGGTGTCTCCGTTGTGCACGGAGACAAGCACAGTGTCTCCGTGCGCGTGGAGACACGCTGGTGTCTCCGTGTTTGACGAAGATGGTGCCTCCGTCACACAAACTTGTCTCCGGCGATGGAGGCAAGTGTAGTCTAGTGGTGGATAAGGATGAAGACACTTACAGGTATGAGGGCTCTATTCGATCAGCACCTCGTGCGGTTGAGGAAGATGACAGAATTGCTAGGGTTCCAGTTAGGCAAAACACGAGCGGCAGAAGGCAAGGGAATGAGGAGAAGGCGAAGAGGTTCAAGGGTTTCGATAAGGTGAGAAGAGGGCGGTGGGCAACAGGATATTTTAAGCCAAACGATGTCGTTTTGGGAAGGATACTGAGAGTGCCACACGTGGCAGAACAAAACTCCCTCTTTTATGTAGTTAGGATTAGGATATGTGTTTGGTAAATTAATTAATCATGTGCGGTTCATGCATATTATATTTATCTTATTGTTGTTCCCGAAATAACACAACATTATAATTATTATTTTAGAAGAATATTAATTTTAGATCCGTCTATTATAAATATTTTGTTGTTGCTATCGAAAAAACACAACTACGAATAGTAATATTTTACTAGAAAACACTCTTGAAGAGTTAATATTTCTAAATTATAGTTTGTTGGTACTTCTGAAGTAGCACATTATTATGGACAAATATTTTAGTTAGATTTTACTTGCTCCCGAAAAGCATAATTAAATATGATTTAATGTAAATTATTTTTTTACTCCTGAAAAATAAATCATTTTATAAGAATAATAATAATAATAATAATATATGATTGCTTCTGAAGAGCGTGAATTATAATTTTCAATATTCTAGAAGAATATTCGCGTAATGCTCTTGAAGAAGTAATAATAAAATATAACGTGCTCTTGAAATAGCACATGTTTCGAAGAATTATGTCTAGTCGTGTTCCTAAAGAATACAAACTAAACAATTCAATACTTACCGTAATTTTTTTAAAGGAAAATAAGTTATATTCAAGAAGAATGTTAATTTATCGCTCCAGAAGAGCATACAATTCGATGTTTCAATATTCTCAAATAATATCATACTAGTGATTTTGAAAAAAACATAAATCTTGAAATACTAATAAGATTTAAAATGGATTATGAAAATATTTGTTTAGCTAATAGTGCAAATATGCACACAAATTTTCAAGACAAAATCACTTCTTAAAATTTAACATTAATAGAAAATAATGTTAATATAAGATATCAGGTATATCGAATATAGTTTGAGGCTCCAAAAGAGCTTGTATTATTTGATTATTTTATCAAATAATACAAAATTATATATTGACGATACATTTTATTCTAGCAAATTCAAAATAAGTTTTTTTAGTTTTAAAGATATCCATTGCAGTGGATATCACACTAAGACAATGTAAGAAAATAATGTTAAATATTTTTGCATTTAACTTCTTTTGTATCTGGTTAGAAACAGATAAAACAAAAAAGTTCATGCACTCTCATCGACGTGTATTATACATGTATAAAATTGGTCGAATCAAATATTATCGTGATTCAGAAGTTTGTTGATCCAAAAAAAATTATACTTTGACATTGTCGACTTGGACATCCAGGAGCTATAATGATGCACAAATAATAAACAACTCACATGGACATCCTTTAAAAAACTAGAAGGTTCTTTTACCTAATGATTATCCTGTGTAGCTTGTTCGCAAGACAAGTTAGTCGTTAGACCTTCGGCTACGAATGTTAATATTGAATCTCAAACTTTCTTAAAAAGAATTCATGGAGATATATGTGGGTCAGTACACCCATCATGTGGACAATTTTGTTATTTTATGCTATTAATTGACTTTTCTACTAAATGGTCACATGTTTGTCTACTTTCCCAAGGAATGTAGATTTTGCTAGATTACTTGCTCAAATCATAAAATTACGAGCACAATTCTTCGATTACTCAATCAAGACTATTCGTCATGACAATGCTGGTGAATTTAGATTACAAGCATTCGATAGTTATTGTATATCAATTGAGATTGTTATTGAACATTTGGTTTCGTATGTCCATATACAAAATGGTTTGGCAAAGTTATTTATTAAACATATACAACTTATTGCTACACCATTACTTATGAAAACAAAACTCTCAACTTCTGTTTGGGGTCATGTCATATTACATGTTACGTTATTGGTTCGCATCAGACCAATTGCATATTATTAATATTCACCTTTACAACTGACATGTGGTCATGAACCTAATATTTTTCACCTGTTGATTTTTGGTTATGCTGTTCAAGTCCCTATTTCACCCCTACAACGTACTAAAATGGGCCCCTAACGAACACTTGGGATTTATGTGGGTTTTGATTCACCATCTATTAATAAGTATCTTAAATTTTTAACTAGTGATTTATTTACTGCACGTTTTGCAGATTGTCATTTCGATGAAATTTTTCCCAATTTTGGGAGGGGAAAAACTACATGCTGATAAGTAAGGTAATTTTTCTTGGAATAAAACAACTCTATCTCACTTTGATTCCTGCAACAATCAATGTAAGCAAGAGGTTAAAAAAATCATTCATTTACAAATAGCTGTAAATCAATTATCAGATGTATTTGTTGCCACAAGAAAAGTGACAAAGTCATAAATACCAGCAGAAAATATTCCACTAAAAATTGATGTCCCCGTAGGACAATTTGCTGTAACAAATGAATCTCAATTATGCCAGAAGCGTGGTCGACCAGTTGGTTCAAAAGACTTTGTACCTCAAAAAAGAAAAGTACAAGAGAAAAAACAACCAAAATCTTCAGAAGAAGTAACACTAAAAAAAAATTGATCAATCAAATATTGAAAATAAGGTTCCTTAAAAGCACAAGTGTCCGAAAATAATGAAATTTCAATAAATTATATGTTATCTCATAAATTATGGAAAATAAATAATGTTTTTATAGATAATATTTTCGTTTTTAATGTGGCTCTTGATATTATACAAAATGAGAATCCTAAACCATAATCTGTTAAAGACTTTCAATATAGAAATGATTGGCCAAAGTGGAAAGAAGCCTACATGCGGAATTGAATTTCTTAGAGAAACAGAAAATGTTTAGACATGTAGTTCGAACACCTGAAAATGTAATCCCTGTTGAACACAGATGAGTTTTTATACGAAAGAGAAATGAAAATTATGAAATTATAATATACAAAACCCGACTCGTAGCTCAATGTTTCTCACAAAAATTATGAATTGATTATGAGGAAATATCTTCTCCCGTAATGGACACCATCAATTTTAGATTCTTAATTAGTTTGACTGTAAAGTTCACAAAGGCTCGATATGCACCTTATGGATGTAGTAACTGCCTATTTGTATAGTTCACTTGATAGTAACATGTATATGAAAGTCCCTGAAGGACTTAAAGTGTTAGAAACAAATGATACATGCTCGAGAACCATGTTCTCAATTAAATTGCAAAAATTATTATATGTATTGAAACAATCCGAATGCATGTGGTATAATCATTTCAGCGAATATTTGTTGAAGGAAGGCTATAAAAATAACGATATATGTCCATGTGTTTTCATAAAAAAAATAAATATTGGATTTACAATTGTGACA
>CAIGRM010098456.1:0-13805 GCA_903798335.1 Fraxinus albicans | reverse complement strand
TATGGAAACGATTTTTGGAAGAAGATGCCGGGGGAGGCTGATATGGTGTGGATTCCATATGGCGGAAGAATGGACGAAGTTTCAGAATCTGCCACTCCCTTTCCACATAGAGCATTGTGAATTGGGATGACGAAGAGGCATAGGATAGGCATTTGAATTGGATTCGAAGACTTTACAGTTACATGGCTCCTTATGTTTCAAAATTTCCGAGGGCTGCATACATCAATAATAGAGATCTTGATATAGGAGTTAATGACAAGGACAACACTAGCTATGCACAGGCAAGCTTTTGGGGACTCAAATATTTTAAGAATAATTTCAATGGGCTTGTTCAAGTGAAAACCAACGTTGATCCATCTAATTTCTTTAGGAACGAACAAAGTATTCCACCCCTACATTCGAGGTGGACCAAGAATGGGAAGTTTGATTAATCGGAAAAAAATTCTTAACTTCATCATTCTGGATTCTTGTAATAAGTTGCTTATGGATTGATTTTTATTACTGTGATTAGGATATTATATTGACGTCACCTGTTTCAACAAATATTGTATTCGTGAATAGATAATTTATTAATAAAATACGCCATTTTAGATAATTTACAGTTGCTTATATTTTCCCATCTTATGCTATTATTTTACTTTAAGGTGATTTCGTATAGCCAATACTTTGTGCTACTGTTCTTCATAATATGCTTCGAAATAAGGAATCCTAGATTTCATTTTGGCGATATTCATGTTTTAAGAAACAGTGGAGGAGTTGCAAGAGGTAGGTAGTATGATCAAAGACTGAGTGACGTCCATTCTTGTTGCCTCTTATGGATAACCTTTGGACCATCTGTAACGCCCCGAATTTTCTAAATCGACACATTACCAAACGTGAGTTTTTAACGTTTTCAAAAATACAAGATTAAGAAAAGTTATTGAATTGAATTTTATTTTAAAAAAATTATACACTTTTAACATTTCTTAACACAGACTTAGAAAAATATGGAACAAAATTATTTGAAATGAATTTTTTTTATAAAAATAAAATAAAATAAATCAGCAAACTGAAAAATTCTTCTCCGGTAGCATAGTGAATTTACAAAAATTATTTCACCTAGCAAACCTCGACAAACATTTATGAGAATTTAGCAGAATGGATAAAATTCATACAAGTACAACATATAAAAATTTGGAATCTTGACGATGACGTTTGAAGCATGAAATTATTTGTCAAAAAGGCTGGTCTGTGTTTCCCGAATCTGATCGTTGCAATTTACTAGAAATGCTACAATAAATTCCACGGGACTCCAATCGACATGTTTTTAGTTCCATGATAGCTAACTCATAAAGGGTCATCTTTCAATTAAAATCATTATGATATTCTAAATATACAGACCGTAGGCAGAATGACAGAAATTCATAAAAACATATGTCCAAACGTTAAAATTTACCTTCTCAAAATATAAACTTAAACTACAAATCTTTGAACACGACAAGAGTTATTAAACATAAAAAGTGATAATCTAAAACATAAGGAATCAATTTCTCTAAAATAAAACATGACATTCATGTTGATCCACCACAAGATCTTCGATTATTCTGAAAGTATTAGATAGGAATGAGCGTCTCTAAGAAATATTCAGTAGGCTACATATGTTATATAAACATAATAATCATACATTAATCATGTATTCTTACATATTATCTTCATAAATAAGCAAATCGATAATCAAACTATCTACTTAAAGTTCTGATGAGTTAAACATATATACTTAAAATTTTGATGAACATTTGCGACCATTAGTTAAACATATAATCTTTCTGACATTAATATCGACCATCAGTTAAAGATATAATATTTCTCACATTAACATTGAAAAAGAACCATTAAATGTACTTCACATTATCATAAGCAAACATAATGACTAACATGTATGAATGAAAATTAAATTCATGTAACGATCAACTTAGAGATCCTACCTTAGTTCATGGTGATAAGGTAGTGACTATGTCGAACGGAACTCCTTTCTAAATATTAGACAAAAATACTTTTATGTCTTGTGTGTTATCTTTGTATGTATTTAGAAATAAGAAACCATAGTGTGTATTTAGAAGGAAGCCATGTATTATCGAAATTTTGATAAAAATGTTTTCAAACGATAGAGTTTGAACAGGAATAGGTTTCCTATTTTAGTATCATTTGAATTAAAACAAAATCCATTTAATTTGGTCTTTGGAAATGGAAGGAATCTGAATATATTTTGATTTTAGGATTTGTTATGATTCCAAAAACTAACTTAATCCAAATTCTAGTTTAATTTTAACTACATAATAAAATCACTTATTACAATTCCCAAATAACTTTCGTCCTAATTCAAAAATATTGAATATCAAATTGGTTAGTTGGATTGCAAGGAATTTAAATGAAAACTAATAAAATTATTCCAAATTACGTATCCTTCTTTCAAATTCAAAATCAGAATGTCAAATTCAAATTATTTAGTGATACACGTGGCTGCCAAAATGTTAATTGCTTGATTAACATTAAATTAATATATGACTTATTTTGAATTATGATAACTTAGGCCTAACTTAGTCGAAATAACTTTTTCTCGAGTCCAAAATTCGCTATTCAATATGAGCTTCGAACAAGCCCAAAATTGATAGGGAAATCCTCGCTAAATGAATACTTGATTATTTGACTGAAAAAATAATAATGATATCAAAACTTATTTTCCTATTAGTCCATCAACATCTCAAAATTAACAAAACGTGCCAAAATGAAATAAATGAAATTTTATTTTTGGTCGCTACACCATCCGAAAATTCAAGGGTTGTTTCCTTCTACTTGATATATTGGCTCTCTTCTTTTTCTCCAAATCTAACTCCAACACAGTACAATTTTCTTTAGAGCCTGTTTGGTACAGATTCTCATTTTCTACAGTAAATTAATTCTCATTTTCAACCACACATTTTTCAATAAAATAATATATTCCATCACATCAATATTTTTTTCTTCTTTTTCAACCGCACATTTCCCATCATATCACTATTCAAAAATCAATTCTTCCCCCAAAAATCTCTACCAAACACCTACTGCAGCTTCTAATTATCTTCTTTAAGCTAGTTTACTATTGTATAATTTTATATCAACATTTATCACCATCTATTTATCCAACTGTTGAAACCCTAGATTGAAAAAATTATAAAAAATCAGGATCAAGTTTGAAAAATAAAATTGAACTGCTGAAGAACCGTGACGAAAATTTTAGCAATAAAGTATCACCTTAGCTTGAACAGAATGCAACTTTTATGCATTATCTTTGGACCTTATGTTTTGTTACATAAATAAAAATGATATTTAGAGAACACCTTAGCTTGTTGGTATGGTAAGGTTCATTTTACTACTTGTTTAATCTTTCAGTTTGTAAACATTTTTTTAGATGCCACAAATTTGATATTTAGCCCCCATTTTGCAGAAGTCAAAATATAGATTTTAATATAAATCAAACTTAACAATTAATTTTATGGAACCCGCAACTTTTCAACCACACATTACATCAACTTTTATCAAAATTTACTAAAAAATTAATTTTAATCCCCACCAAGAAAGGGCTTTTAGATGTTTTCATGTTGACACACACATGCATGATATGTTGCTCCAAAGTATTTTTTTTCTTGTGAAGACAGAATTCAGCAACAGTTTTGTTTGAAACAAACGAAAACAATAGCAAAAAGGAAGTAAAGTTGGAAAATGCACAATATATTGCGAAAAAGGAAATCAAAGATTATTATGCCACTGTTCAACTAATTAGTTAGATTAAAATTTAAGTCAAATTCAACAATTAATTTTAAACGTGCATTTTATGAGACCCACAAATTTTCAACCGAATATTCCATCAACTTTTATCAAAATCTTCTAAAAATCTAATTTTTATTTAAATCAAACAGGGGCTATGCTAAAAACATAATAACCGCTTGAACAATTTATGTTTGAAAAAAATTATTTGCTGAACAGAATTGATCCGCATTCACAACATACTCGTCGTTGCAAATATTATCCTACAATCTCCTTGCATCAACCATAAGAATATTCAGTGACAAAAATGAGCAGTTCATTTTCATGCACCAAATCTCGCATGTTTGCCGATAAAAATGAAAACGAATGATCACACTACAACAAAAAATGATATTTTGCAACATTAAAAAAGCAACATTCGTTAGTTGAATGTTGTTAAAGGGGTCTATCGCAGCATTTTAATAAGTGAATGTTGATATTGATTGATATAATTGAGCTTTGACAACATTTTTTAAATGAATATTGCTAATGTTGCCTTTTGCAACGTTTTTTAAATGTTGCGAAAAGTTTTATTTTTTGCAACGTTTTTTGAATATTATTAAAATCTGGTTCTATAGAAACGTTAGGTGCCTGTTGCTAAAACTCTAAATATATAGCCTTTTGCAATGTTTATTAACTGTTGCGAAAACTTTCATTTTTTTTAACGTTTTTCAAATGTAGTGAAATGGTATTTGTTGGGACTAATTGGTGATCGTGGAAACATAAGGGTGTAATTTACAAATTATACCAAAGTTGAGGTACTCATATTAATTATTGCATTGTTTCCCATTTATCTACTCCCTCGTTCCAAAACTGTTTCTTTTACAGTTCAAGCGAAACACGATCTCTTCTGTCTACCATCAAACGAAACCTAACTCACTCCTAAAAACTAGAAATCTTCAGATCTGTAAACTGATTATTAGAGACAAATACATTCTTTTTGTATTCATTTTGTACAGTTGTAATATTCTGTTAGTTGATCAATTAGTTAGGTAGTTGAAATGTTAGTTTGTTTGTGTAATCTGTTTTTAGCTAGCCTCTATTTAAATGCATGCTGTAATCATTTTCAGATCACGTTGAACGAGAATCTCTCTTTCTCTTCTCTTCTCTAATTCTTCTTACAAATTTGATATGATATCAGAGAAAATTCTTCCTTCGTTGCCTCTTCATCACGAATTCAAACAAATCACTGCTTGATTTGATCAGAACATGGAGTCTGAAAACCAATCAGAACCAAGGCTATCCGTAAAATCTGATATTGATGATCCTTCAAGCCATTACTTTCTTCATCACTCGGACAGTCCTGGATTAATTTTGGTTTCTCAGC
The DNA here is from genome assembly GCA_903798335.1 of Fraxinus albicans. Classification (NCBI taxonomy): domain Eukaryota; kingdom Viridiplantae; phylum Streptophyta; class Magnoliopsida; order Lamiales; family Oleaceae; genus Fraxinus; species Fraxinus albicans. The sequence continues at coordinate 8,656 of CAIGRM010098456.1, read as the reverse complement.
AGCTTACTGGAGAAAACTATGCCTCCTGGAGCCGTGCAATGGCCATTGCACTGTCGGTAAAGAATAAACTTGGTTTTGTTGACAGTTCAATATCCAAACCTGAAAGTACTGAGTCTGATCTGATAAATTCATGGACTAGAAACAACAATATAGTCATTTCATGGATCTTGAACTCCATTTCAAAAGACATATTTGCTAGTGTGATCTATGCAACATCTGCATATGAGATATCGAATGATTTAGAGGATAGATTTCAGCAGAAAAATGGACCACACATTTTTCAATTGAGGAAAGAATTGATGAATATATCTCAAGATCATGACACTGTTAGCGTGTATTTTACTGAGCTCCAAACGATCTGGGAAGAGTTGAGTAATTACCGTCCTAATTGCAATTGTGGAAAGTGTACTTGTGCTGGTGTGAAAGAGTTAAATCCTCATTATCAAATGGAATATATAATGTCATTTCTCATGGGTTTGAATGATCCATTTTCTCAAGTTAGATGACAGATTTTGCTTTCAGATCCATTACTTCCAATCAATAAGATATTTTCTTTGATAACTCAGGAAGAAAACCAGAGGAAGATAAGCACACAAATTAATGTTGGAGATGGTTCGAGTAATGATGTTGCCTTCACATTAAGAATTCATAACAGTAGATCAGTGAGTGGTTCTGGCACTCATGGAACTAACCTAAAGTTTGGAGCTACTAGGAATGTCAAGAAGAAGAGGCCTTATTGCTCTTGCTATAAAATTCATGGACATTCAATTGATAAGTGCTATAATATTCATGGATATCCCCCTGGATATAAGATGAGATCAAGGGATGCATCTGGACCAAACAATGTGAATTATGTTTTTACTTCTGTTAAGGGTCATAATGAAGTTTTGTTCAGAATTTGAATCCTAATCAATATTAGCAGCTAATGTCCGTGTTGTCTAATCACTTGGCATCAAGTTCCAATATTACCAACACTGATCAATAGGACAGCAATCTCAGCTCTTATGTTGCAGGTAAATGTTACTCCATATCAGTAGATTCTGCATTCTCATCCAAAGATGTTTGGATAGTTGATTTAGGGGCTACTAAGCATGTATGTTCCATTGCTGCAACTTTCACATCAGTAAGATTCATTGATAAATCTACTGTCACATTGCCAGACCATACACAAATTTCGGTTAGAATATGTGGTAATGTAAAACTGAGCCCAAGCATTGTACTACATGATGTCCTTTTTGTACCTCAGTTCAAGTTCAATTTGCTCTCTGTTAGTGCTTTGACACTTAGGTCACAACTCACCATTAATTTCTTTCATGATCATTTCGTTATCCAGGAACTCAAAACTAGGAAGATGATTGGCAGAGGATCGTTTGTAGGACTTATATGTTCTTGACACCAAAGTTTTAAATGCTGTTTCAAATGCTTATGTAAGTAATGTTTCTGTGCATGTTTGGCACAGCAGATTGGGCCACCTTTCTTTGAAAAAGTTGGACAGTTTGAAGAATCAATTACTTTGTGATGTTACAAAATTCAATAAAAACATTCCTTGCTACATTTGTCATCTTGCTAAACAAAGGAGATTATCTTTTGTTTCAAATAACCATCTCTTAGACCATCCATTTGATCTTATACATTGTGACATTTGGAGGCCATATCACATTACATCACACATAGGATACAGATTCTTCTTGACTCTGGTTGATGATTGTTCAAGGTTTACATGGATCTATATGCTGAAACATAAGTCAGATGTAACTAATGTCATCCCAAGGTTTTTCAATATGGTGACAACCCAATTCAATACCAAGATTAAGACATTGAGACCAGATAATGCTCCTGAGTTGGTATTCACAGAATTCTTGGTAGAAAGAGGCACACTGCATCAATTTAGCTATGTTGAAAGGCTACGGCAGAATTCTGTTGTGGATCGCAAGCACCAGCATCTTTTAAATGTTGCTAGAGCCTTATATTTCCAATCAAGGGTTCCAATCAAGTTATGGTCTGAATGTGTGTTGGCAGCCACTTTCCTGATAAATAGAACCCCATTTCCTATCTTAAAACACAAAACTCCTTATGAAGTGTTGTACAACAGATGTGCAGATTATTCTGAACTTAGAGTTTTTGGCTGTTTGGCTTTTGCTTCTACCTTATTTGCTAACAGAAATAAGTTCTAGCCCCGTGCTAGATTGTGTCTGTTTCTAGGATATCCATTAGGAATTAAAGGCTACAAACTCTATGATGTTGTCTCCAAACAAATCTTCGTGTCAAGAGATGTTATATTCCATGAAAATATATTTCCCTTTCATACAGTCATTACTTCTAATCATCTTACTGATCATTTTCCTGTCCTTGTCCTACCACATCCCTCATTATCTATTCCCCAACACTCCAATGCTAAAATCAATCCTATCAGCCATGATTCTAATTCAACTATCAGGCCTCATATTTCTGATTCTAAGACACCTATCAGTCCTATTAGTAATCATTTACCATCTCAAATAGAACTTTATGAGACCTTGCAACCTACTGGTAATCATGCATCATCCCAAGTAGATTCTTATGAAAACATGCAGCCTACTGATGATCATTCCCATGTTGCACCAACTGTTGAACTCACTCCAGCCACCAATATCAGAAGGTCACATAGAATCATCAATCTTCCAAATTACCTCAAAGATTTTCATTGTAACATAATCACTCAAGATTCCAAAAGTTATTTTCAATCACCTCATAACATTACACAATTCACATCATACCATAGACTGTCTGCCAATCATAGAGACTTAGTGTTAAATATCTCATCCCAGTTAGAACCAAAATTCTATCAATAAGCTGTGAAATACCCGGAATGGCATGCCGCCATGGACCTTGAACTTGATGCCATGGAACTAAATAACAATTGGTTAATCGTTCCTTTACCATCTAATAAACAATTTGTAGGGTGTCGATGGGTGTACAAGATAAAGTACAAATTAGATAGCACAGTTGAAAGACATAAAGCTTGACTTGTGGGTAAAGGATATACTTAACAAGATCGCCTCGATTATTTTTATACATTTTCTCCAGTGGGAAAGATTGTAACTGTCAAGGTTTTTCTTGCATTGGCAGCATGTCATAATTGGAATTTGGTTAAGCTAGATGTCAACAACGCTTTCTTGAATGGAGATTTATTTGAGGAGGTATACATAGATCTTTCCCTTGGGTATAAAGTCTAGAATAATACAAAACAAGGAGGGAAATTAGTCTGTAAATTGCACAAATCTATATATGGGCTTAAGCAAGCATCTCAACAGTGGAATTTCAAGTTCTCACATGCCCTTATTCATTTTGGTTTTGTTCAATCAAAGGCTGATTATTCGTTATTTACAAAAGGTTCAGGGAATGATTTTGTAGCACTATTGGTGTATGTTGATGACATTGTCATCACTGGTCCAAATTCATGGGTTATTGATTCTCTAAAAGGCTTTCTACATACTCAATTTAAGCTGAAAGACTTGGGTTGCTTGAAGTATTTCTTGGGTATTGAAATTGCTCGTTCAAAATCAGTAATAGTAATTTTTCAAAGACATTATGCATTACAATTACTGGAAGATGCAGGGTATTTCGATTGCAAATCGGTTAATACACCTATGGATCCAAAATCATATCTTAGCATACATGAGGGAGATCTACTGTCTAATGCTTCACATTACAGACGTTTGATTGGAAAATTGATCTATCTAACTCTATCTAGACCTAACATCACATATGTTGTTCACAAACTCAGTCAATTTTTTTCTTAGCCTCGATTGCCAAATCTCAAGGTAGTTCATCACCTTCTTCGTTACTTGAAGAATAGCCTTGGTCAAGGACTATTTTTTTCAGCATCTTCATCTTTACCTTTCAAGTTGCCTGCTTTTTCTGATGCTGACTGGGGATCGTGTGTTGACAAGAGGAAGTCTACGACAAGGTTCTGCAGTTTTCTGGGAGATTCCTTAATTTCCTAGAAAGCTAAGAGGCAATCCACAGTATCCCGTTCGTCTGCTGAAGCAGAATATCGAGCCCTTGCTATAACCATTAGTGAAATCATCTGGATAACTCAATTGTTGAAAGATTTTCAAACTTCTGCAAATTCACCAGCTATTTTATTTTGTGACAATCAAGCCGCAATTCAACTTGCCAATAATCCCATCTTTCATGAACGAACTAAGCACATCGAAATTGACTGCCACTACAGCAGAATGATAAAATTGCAGCGGAGTGGTTAAGCTTCTACCAGTTCGATCACGACACCAACTGGCTGATGTCTTCACCAAGCCACTTCAAGCTTCGACTCTCACTTCACTATTGTCCAAGATGTCCGTCAAAGACATTTACAGCACATCTTAAAGGGGAGTAGAGACAAATTCATTTTTTTGTATTCATTTTGTATAATTGTAATATTTTGTTAGTTGGTCAATTAGTTAGGTTGTTGAAATGTTAGTTAGTTAGTTTGTGTAATCTGTTTCTAGCTAGCCTCTATTTAAATGCATGATGTAATCATTTTCAGAACACGTTGAATGAGAATATCTTTTTCTCTTCGCTTCTCTAATTCTTCTTACAGATTTGATACTGATGAATCAAATGATAATCCCAGAGATAAAGTCGACGTTGTGGCTGGTCGATCTTCTTCTTTCAAATATGCATAATCCAGCCGAAGCAATGGTGATTTCGACTTCGAGCTTGGACCTGTGAGTGGCAGACAAACTTCGACCTTGGAGTGGTGGAGGCTGATTTGGAAGAGATTCTGTATAGCAGGTTGATTGGTGGAATCAAGGACTGTGGCGGTGCCTTGTCGGGTGAGCTTTTTTGAAGAAATTAGTTATTTTAGTTGATTCTTGATGCTTTTGTGTAAAAAATTTCCATCTCTTCATTAAATATTATTTTTCTTGTTCGGATGCATTTTGCCTGAAGTGTTTGGACAAACAAACCCTTAGAATAAGACTTTAATGGATGGAGAGATTTAAACCGAACCGGCGTCTAACGGAGTGTTCGTACTTTTCAAGCCTTCATTTTCTTGAGGTGAGCTACTCTCCCAGTCCTCTATTTTTTCATATCCGTGATTTTGTTAGTTTAGGGCATAAGTTTTTAGTGAAATATTACTATGTTTCTATTTGTTCAACTGCTGTGTTGATTTTGAATTTTTCTGTACTTTATCTTTTTAGGTTTAATGTAGTTTAGTGGTATAATTGTTTAGTTTCTTGAATGGATATGGTTTAATTTAGATTACACTTTATTGGGAACGGTTGAATTGGATTTTATGGAAGCTTGATTAGGTTGTTGTTCTCTTATGCTGAATTTGAGCATTAGTTTTAGTCTTAGGAATATTCAATTGTGAATTAAAAATTGGGTTCCAAATTTCTTCTGAGAATCACAGTTTATGGGTTTAAAGAGGGGAAAAAGAATTTGTTCCCTTGTAAGGAGTTTCCAGGTATTGAATGATGTAAGACACATATAATTGGCAAATTTGGAATGTTATTTACAAAGTTTCATATTGCAGCATATTGATGTGTTAATGTGAAAACCTCGAGAGAGAAGCAATGATTGCAGCTGAAAGACGTTCTGTTGATGAAAGAGTGCAGAAAATTATTGATCTCAGTTAAAAATGTTAATAGCTGGAGATAGTAATTTGCTCAACCATTTACTTCATTGATAATAGTGGTGGTCCAACAACAGCAAGGCTAAACGGTTTGGACAGCAAGGTGGAGAGCTGGTGAATTGGATTGCTAATGTGGCTTAAGGATGAGCTGAGCTGGTAGCTGGTATCAATTCTTAACATCCCTCTTCAAGCTGGACGGTGAACAGGTGACGCCAAGCTTGTCCTTTAAGAAGAGAAACTTGGAATGGCTCAGCCCTTTTGTCAGTAAATTTGCAATTTGATCTGAAGTGGGTAGATATTTTACTTCAAGTTTTCTTGCCAACATCTTATCTCTGATGAAGTGGATGTCTAATTCAATGTGCTTTGTCCTGGCGTGATAAACTGGATTGGCAGCAAGAGCCCCTGCACTCATGTTATCACACCATAGGGTTGGAATTCATGCCAATGAGAGCTCAAGTTCTTGAAATAGTGATTGAATCCATGAGACTTCATAAGTTGTGGAGGCAAGTGACCTATATTCAGACTCAGTACTTGAGCGAGCAACCACGTGCTATTTTTTGGAGGATGAGGATATCATATTGTAGCCTAAGTAGATGCGATATCCCGTTGTAGATCTTCTATCATCAGGGTAAGAAGCCCAGTCAACGTCTGAGTAGCCACTTAGATTTAATTGGCCACTTCTTTGGATCTACAAGCTATGATTTATAGCACCTTTGAGATATCTTAGTACTCTATTCAGAGCCTGCCAGTGAATAGAAGTTGGGGTTTGTAGGAATTGGCTCAGCTTGTTGATAGTGAAGGTAATATCTGGTCTTGTATGTGAGAGGTATTGCAAAGCCCCAACTGCACTTCTGTAAATTGATGGTTCTGCCAGAGCTTCACCATCAGTCTTGGAGATAGTTCTTCCAGCAGGGATAAGTGTAGGACAAGGCTTTACGTTTTCAAGCTCAAATCTTTTGAGCAGATCAGTGATGTATCTGGATTGAGTAAGGTGGATGCCAGAGTCGTGCCATACAACTTCAACCCAAAGAAAATGATGCAATCTTCCCATATCTTTCAGATCAAATTCCTTGCTGAGTAAACTTATGAAGCTTTGTATCAGGTTCTTATCATTACCAGTTATGACAATGTCATCTACGTAAATAAGAGCAAAGAACACCTGCTTTTCTGTCTTGAAATAAAACAATGAGGTATCTGCTACAGATTGTTTGAACTTCTAGCCCAAGAAGGTGACTTTTAGCTTGTCATACCATGCCCTGGGGACCTGTTTCAGTTCATAGAGGGCTTTTTCGAGTTTGCATAGTGGATGGTTTAATCACTGGGCTGAAGATTTCATAGTAGTCAATTCCAGGTACTTGATGGAAGCCTTTTGCGACTAGCCTGGCCTTGTATGTTTGAACTGAACCATCATTATTTCGTGTTATCCTAAAAACCCATTTATTTCCTACTATGTTGTAAGTAGGCAATGCAGAAACAAGTTTCCAGGTTTTTGTCATGGTTAATGCATTAAATTCCTCTTCCATGGCTCGTTTCCAGTTGGCATTCATCATTGCTTCTCTTGCATTCTTGGGTTCTGATAGATTTAGGTGATTTTCAGTTAGTTTTACCAGATATACCTTTGGCTTGAATATTCCTGCTTTTCGTCTAGTTACCATGGGATGCTGATTTTAAATTCTTGGTTCCTCTTGAATCTGATTTTCCTAAAACTGATTATCTTCTGCTTGATGAGTATTTTGATCCATCTCAAGATCCTACAGCACTTCTATTTCTGTTTCAGCATATTCAGGTTCACTACTCCTTTCAACTTCAATTCTATCAGGTTCACTATAACTGTCATTAGGAAGATCATCAGCTTGTTGATTGTTACTTGAGTCAGAAGACAAGTGATGCTGGCCAGGGACTGCTCTAGGTTGAGCTATATCAATTGGACTTACAGTGCTAGCGTTTTGATCAGATAGTAAGTAGGAATAGGGGATAATTATTTCAGGCTCCTTAGACTGAGATTGAATTTTAAATAGGGACTCAAATGGAAACTCAAGCTCATTGAAGATAACGTGTCTGGAAATGTACAATTTGCCTGAGGAGTTTAGACACTTGTAGCCTTTGTGAGCATCACTATATCCTAGGAAGACACACTTTGTCGAATGAAAATAAAACTTGTATTTTTCGTATATCCTTAGACATGGATAGCACTAACATCCAAAGGTTTTTAGTGCATTGTAGTTTGGTTCTCCTTTGTAAAGAGTTTGAAAGGGAGACTGTTGATTGAGAGTGGGAGTAGGTAGTCTATTTATGAGGTATGTTGCAGTATGGAAGGAATCCCACCAATATTTCAGAGGTAACTGAGCCTGAGCCAATAGAGTTAAGCCTATCTCAGGTATGTGCCTGTGTTTCCTCTCTATTCGGTTATTTTATGCTGAAGTATAAGGACAAGGATGCCTAAACTCTATTCCCTCTTGTGCTAGGAAGGTTGTGAAGGCTCTGAATTCTCCCCCTCCCCCCCAATCAGCCTGTAAGGCCTTTACTTTGTAGTTTAGTTTGTTCTCAACAAGTTTTTTGAATGTGTACCTGCTGTAATCGTCTAGAAAGGTTATGTAATATTTGAATCCAGAAGTTGATGGTACTGGAGCAGGTCCCCATATGTCAGTGAATACCAATTCTAGAGGTGATTTAGCATGTGACAAAGATAGAGGGAAAGGCAGTAAATGAGATTTGCCAAGTTGACATGCATTGCAAAATGATTTGATGGTATTTTCTTTAACTTTCAGGTTACAGATTTTAAAGACTTGATTCATCACTAGGCTAGATGGATGCCCATGTCTTTTGTGCTATACATCAACATTAGGAGACTCTAGACTTGAATGGAAAAATTAGGAAAGGATTTTTGACCGATAGGGGCAGGAGGGATATTGCTGTAGTGTTTATTTGAAAAGCTTGATTGCTGATGCAATGCTTGATGCTTTGATAAGGGAACTTCAGTCGATACAGCCCATCCTTAAGCCTCCCTTGCAGCATCATCTCCTTCGTTGACAAGTCCTT
>CAIGRM010098449.1:0-11172 GCA_903798335.1 Fraxinus albicans | reverse complement strand
TTAGATGATATATAACTCAAAAAGTAGTTGAGGTGTATGAGATGTTCAAATCTAAATATAGGAAAGATAAATAATATTTTTGAATTGTGAGGGTGTTTGTTATCATTCATATATGATGCTGATTTGCCAATTGTTACAAATGAAAATGTATGTGAATTGATTCTTATTCTTGTGGTTGCTGCTTATTTTTAACAAACACGACTTAAAGAAAATCAAATTGATTTATGTAACAGGCTTGAATTTAACGTACTACTTACCCAACATTCAGTATGTATCATTTATGTTGCGTGTAAATATCATGTTTTAATTTTTTTTTTCTTGTTTGGTTTTCTAAACCGATCTCCCCCCACAAAATAAGAAGGAAATTTCGTACCTTCCCAACTGAATTAAAATAGTTAGTATGAACTATGTTACTTCAAATTCGAATTTATTTGTTCTGTGCATATTGATTATTTACACTGTTAATTTTCTTTCTTGCCATTTATTAATGTGAATTAATGCCTCCAAATGTTACTGGGATAGTGAAGAACCTTATGCATGCCTTTGATGTTTATTCTTAACCAAAAGTAACAAAGGAATTTGTTATCTTTTTTGTGCAAAGTTATTAATGTTAAGATTGATGTATATTCTTAAACAAAAGTAATAGAGCGAGAAGTTGAAATACTTAACCTTGTTATCAATTTGCAGTTTGCATCGATGACTTTTGTTAGTTTTATGATCTATTAAGGTGGAAGACGTGATCAATTTGGAGAGTACAGAGACTATTCGGTCATTGAAATCGTTTTTAAAATTTGCGAAGGAAATGGAATAATGTAAAATTGGATACTATGGGTATGAAGAGCCTTATGAACCACAAACGACTAGGTGAAAGTCATCATGTTCTTGGGTGATGAAATGATAGAGCAAAATATGTCCATATTATGATTCTGAATTGAAAAGAATTTAGAAATAGCCTACGATTTAGCAAGTGAAACTAGGATAAAACCCCTTGTGCCTGGGATATTGTTAGGGAATTGTAACGGGGAGAGAAGACAGATTGTAATTGACAGAGTTAAAATTATTTTTTGACCAACTGTCAATCACAGTTTGTCAAATGTGAACTGGGCAAAATGCTTGGTAAAACTTCCTGTCAATGTGGCATGACTTGTGAATAGATGTGTCAAGACGGTCAACGGGCTGACCCGTGACCCGAGGTGTGATTCGTGGGTTTCGCGGGTTGCACCTTCAAGGGCCGTAGTTAACCCACTGGCCCGTGAGAATTTTTTTTTTAAATTTGAAAAAAAGGAAGAGAGGTGCCAACCTAGTTGGGATATACATATGTTATAAATATTTTAAAATAGTAATTAGAAATGCATTTAGTTTTTATTTGTTTAAGTTAAATTTAACTTTACAAAGTTATAAATAATTCATATAACATTAAAATTTGAATTTTATGTAAAGATTTTTTGGTATAAATATAAATTTATCATTTTATTCAATTCTTAGTATAAATACGGGCCAAATTGGAACAAATCTGGACCAATGACCTACATGGGCTCAACTCGAATGTGTTAGCAGGCGGGCCGGATTGTAGTCCAAAATTTGTGAGCCGACCTAGAACGGCCTGGAACCCATAGCGAGCGGGATTTTTTTCACGAGGGCCGTTATCAGGCTCATATGTTGGCGGGGCAGACCGACTCAGATCACCCGGATTGACACCTCTACCCGTGAAACTATGGCTGTTGTTGAAGTGCTATCCTTTCCCTTGCTAGGAATACATCAGCCCATGTAGCCCCTCTTTGATAAAAGAAAGGGAAAATTTCAGTTGGGCCTCAAATTGAGAAGGAAAAATGGGCCTCCGCATGATCAAAAGGCCGTTCAAAACCTTGAGAACTAATCTAGGGCTTCCAGACGATTCGGCTTTTGCATTGCACTGCCTTCTATAAATCATTTATACGGCGGCCTCCCTTCTGCATTGTTTCCGGTCTCCTCTCCTCTTCGGATTTACGCAAAAATTTTGCGTAAGATCTGCAACCAATATTTTTGAATTCCTGGTATTATTATTATTGCTATTTTCAAGAATTCATGATGTTGATATGAATATCATTATAATTTTAAATTGTGAATCGCACAAGTACTGAAGGCTGCTCTAATTCGATAAAATGTAGAGGAGCCTATTTATAGTGTGCAAATATTGATACGAAGGGCTCCGCTTTGCAGCTTAAATTCATTCTGTTAGTATTTCTGCTGCCAGTAAAACCCAAACATTTCTTTATGAATAGATAATAATATCCGAGTCTCTTTGATTCATGTTTATAAATTATTCAAATCGAGTCACCACTTCTTTGAGTTAAAAATACTGATCAACAGAATTCTTCAACAATAAATTGTTTTTAATGGATAGTATCTCTCTCTCTCTTTTTTTTCATTGAATTCACTCTATTTTTCATTTTATTTTTTGCCGAAGTTGGATTCACCTTTTATAGAGGGATTTTGGATTTGTAATTCTAAGTTCGTTTGAAGTTTTAACCGAGTTGCAGGAATCATCCCCAGCAGGCCAGCAGTGGGATTATAAGAATAAATTTTTTTTTTTTTAACAAAAATGATTATAGATATTAAAGTTTTGGTCGAATGGATTGAACTGGACAGCTTAAAATCGCCATTTTTGTTAAGAGTAATGCTGTTTATTGGGAATGAAAATACAGTCTACGTGGCGTCGATGTGACATTAAATGATATGTTTAATTTCACTTTTCATTTAACCTATCAGTTAAAGTGACACAGACTATGCTTTCATTCCAACTTAGATGAATAACATTACTCTTTTGTTAAAGTGCACATGTAGAGTTGGGTGGTCGGTTCAAGTTTGGGCCCAATCCGAACCCAACTCAACATGTTTAAACCAACCCTTTCAGGGACTCGACACCGTTCACACTAACCCATCTTAGGTGGGTTGGTTTTTGACTTTCAAATATTTAAAAAGCAATTACGTGTGCTCTCCGTGTTTCATATACCCAATTGCAAGTCACACCACCATCGTAAATTCGTAATCCACGCACTGGCATTAAAAGACACGCATTAGATAGCTACGGAAAAATCTTGATGCTTCGCATTTATTACATCAATAAATGAGATTAAGTCCTTGTTTGATATAGATTAAAATTAGATTTTAGTAAATTTTGATTAAAGTTGATGAAATGTGCTGTTGGAAAGTTGTAGATTTTATGAAATATATGTAGAATAATTGTTGATTTTGATTTGGATTTTAGGGTCTGTTTGGTACAAATTTTTATTTTCTACAGTAAATCAATTCTCGTTTTCAACCACACATTTTTCAATAAAATAATATTTTTCATCACATCAATACTTTTTTCTTCTTTTTCAACTACAGATTTTCCATCATATCACTATTTAAAAATTAATTCTTCCCCCAAAAATTCATACTAAACACACTCTTAATTCAAATCGACGAAGGTCACAATCCTCCATTGCAGTACAATTGCCAATGTTTTTCTTTTTAAAATTTGAAAGTGATTTGATAATTTCAACTGGTTTTAATAATTGAATACAAATTGGACCATTTCTAAACGGTTTGATTTGGTTCCAAATCAAAATGGTGGTAGGCCTACGTGGATCCAAATCTATGATTTCAGTTTTTATTTGACAGTTTTTAAATTTTTTTAATTGCAGCCAGTTCTAAGTTTGCTTAATGACCCTTTATTATCTAAATCAATATTTAAAATTCTGTATTTAAAACTATTTTTAACAACTATTAATTAAACATTATTTATCTTGCTATCCATTGTAGGGTTGTCAATGGATTGGATCTTGATCTGAATTCGATGAAATTAATATGAGATGGATTCAAGGTTTCAGTTCGATAACTCAATCAAGATTTGAATTCGATAATCCGCTAACTAAATGGATCAAATATAGATATAGGTCAATTCGGTCTGATAATAATTCGATCCGATTTATTATAAATAATTGAGTCGGTAGAATATTTTATGGTACGTTATTTGTGATTAAAATAAATAAATTTAGAATAAAAAAATCATTAAATTCAAAACATAAAAAAATTGAAAAATTTATAATTATTAAACCCGTTTAAGAATTGGGAAAAAAAAGAAAAGTTGATTGCAACATTTTTTTTCCTTCTAATTCCTATCAATTTTAATTCTACGAAAATATCATGAAATACAAAAATTAATTCATTACAGTTTTGTCCATTACATATTTTTCAAATAAAAAGGTACATAAAAAGTACAATAAAATATAAGCAAAAAAGGTAACCAATAAGCACAAAGTCTTATCACAAACACAAACCAAACACATCACCTAACCAATATCACCCATAGCAACAATTCTTGAAACCATGTAAAACAATCCGGTGCCTACGGCGCACATCAACGCCGAGAGAGAGTTACAGAAGAAAGCAAGATCAAGAGAATGAACAAAAGAATCCCTCCAAATGATCCAATCAAAGAGCCAGAAATCCTCTCGCAGAAAGAGTTAAATTGTTGACAAATAGCAAACCAATTTGCCTTCGTATTTCCTGTGTGTGCTAAATATACAATTGCTGCTGCTGCTGATGCTGCAGCAGTTAAAAGCGCCAGCATTCCCTATATAACAGTCAAATCCACATTTTTTAGATAAAATATGTAACAAATAAATTTTATTAAGAGTGAAATGGAGAACTAATGTGGAGGAATGTATTTTATTTACCGTGTCGAGGAAAATCAAGACAATCCTGCTGACTTGTGCTTTACTCCTTATGATGTGGAAAATGGACAGTGCAAGAGAAAGAAATAGATACACACTTACGATGGAATTGGCCACCACGAAAAACCTGCACAAAATGCTCAAGAATTAAGCATTTATATAGATGTTGAAAAAACCCAGCATTTAACTGTCTCATGTTAGAACAAAGGGTGACGGTTACATTAGATGGACAGACAACATAAATTTCATCAAATCTTCTAACATGTATGAAAGAACACTCGCATGCACTTACGTAAACATTGGAAGATCATCATATTTGGCGCGGAATCGAATAAATTGCGTTAAAATGGGAAGTGTTTCATTAGTTGTTCCCATAGCAATAGCACTTCCCAAGGTTCCAATCACCGCAACAATTCTCAAGATAAAATCGAGTATCGACGCACCTCGACTTGCACTGGTTTTCGGAGTTGAACCCGAGCCTAGCTCAATCACTCCTGCCTTCATTTTTCTCAAATAGATGATCGTAAAACGACTCGAGAAGTTTAGCTATGAATGCTCCATATGAAGCTAGGCATGGAGATTTTATAGGGTGGAGCAAGGCACTGTAAAGAAATATTAATTAAAACCACTATACTTGTGGTTAGTACAATATGCAAGCAAAAAGGGATTTTAATTAAGTCAACTTATCGTACTTGCTCCAAAAGATTATCCCAAAATTATTTATTTGCATATCTCCAATTCCACCCGATCTTTTCCAGAATAGGAAAATTGATTCTTACGCAAATTTGGAGTGGTTTAGTAAAGAGTATATAAGATGAACTAATCCACTTCAATTTGTGATTCATGAACCAACGCGTGGTTTATGGTCTTCTTAATATAAACTAATATAAGGAATATCGAGAGTTAATATTAGCCCCCGTTTGGGCCACCTTTTTATCTCATTAAAATGAAAAATATGATCGTTAGCCATCACATCAACATTTAAATTCAAATTTTCAATCTTTTGCGTGAGTGTCAATAACGGCTATATTTTTAATTCTCATTCTATAAAAATGTGGCTCAAACAAGGTATGTCCCCGAGATGTAGACAATTCATTGCTTACGTTATTTTCTCAAACCGAGACAGTGGAGGATTATAGAAATAGTAAAATGCCAAAAAAGGCGTCCAAAATGGAAAATGAGACCAAAACGGCGAATATGGCAGAACAGGTGACGTCACAGTGCCATTCTTCGAGCGTCGCTGCACCGGCTTCGCTGTTTTATTTACAGTAGCTGGCGCTACGACCAGGAGCCTTGTCTCCGACTCAAACTCTTTCCAATGATATTTTTCTTTATTCCAATTCTTTTTCAATTCCAACACAAATTTTCACTCCCAATGTGCTTCCGAGTAGAATTTTAATTAGAATTTGTCAAGAAAACTTGAATATGATTTCACAATTGCATTCAAAATAAGATTCTAGTTAATGTGCACTTTAATTAGAATTTTCAATTATTTTTAACAAAGAAATCGAGTTACATCCAAATTCTAATAATCTCCACATTGACATGAATTTCATTATAATGAACAAAATTTCAAAAATTATCACTTTGAGACATTTTAATACAAGGACTAAACTTGAGTTCTTCAATGAAAAACACAAACGAACTTCTCCATCAACAAATCCAAGTGAAAATATTCTCTACTTCTACTACTCCAATTAGGGGTAAAAGTGATCTAACGACCATCAAACAAAACAAAAACGAGTTATCTAATAGAATTACAAAGGATTTTGGTTAGAATCAACATCCTTAACCGCATTTAAACCATCAACAAAATCAGCAGAATTGTGCCTATGTAGAATCTTATGACAAAATATGGTGGTAAAACGGATTTAACCATATCTTCAAAATTCAATTGAGATGCATTCTTAAATGAAGACCCCAAATTAGACTCCAACGGTACATAAGCCAATTCTAAATCCACCAGAGTTCACAAAATATGCTAATTACTCGAAGATTCTCTATTATCTTGCAAGATACATAAATGAGATTTCTTATATCCCATCAGCACAATACAGGCTCTCTTTTGATAACCCTCGGAACTCTACATTCAACAATGTACATGTACCCTTTTGAATCAAAAGTACTTAAGGAGATAATATTTTTCTTCAAATTTGGAACATGTCTTACTGCATCAAATGTTCTAACAGTCTCATCAAACATATTTATTTAGACCCGACTAACACAGCTATTGACAAGATGTGTTGTTACCGGTCATCGCAACACCTTTTGAAACTTCTTCATATAATAAAAACAATTCTCAATTGGGTGACATATGAAAAGTGCAAGTTGTATACAAAATCCAAGGTACATCAGGTTTGGAGTTGTAGTTAGACATAAGTAGAAACTCTCAATCATTGCAAGGATTTTCTACAATTCTCTTGAAATTTCTAATTGTTGATTTGCAATTGATTTTGATTTATTCTGCAAGTGTCCATTTTTCTTGCAATAATTACAAAATTTGAAGACAAATTTTGACTTGTCTCTCGAACAACCACCATGAACATTGAGACCATCTCCATGACCCCAAATGCTATAAGATGCTTCATCTTCTCTTTTAAATATAGGGTATTATGACTTTTTCGATGGTGAGAGTATCACGACTATATGGTATCGTGTCCCTAAAAGACATGTATGAGGCTGACAATGAACACAACAAAATCAATTACAAGTCTTATTCATCATATTTAACCTCCAAGGTCTCCAAATCAGAGATGATCTCTTTAAAATCAGTTAGGTGATTCTCAAGAGATGTAACTTCTGTCATACGATGAGAATATGAATGTTGCTTCAGATGCAATTTTATAGTAAAATTCTTCGTTATGCATAATTACTCCAATTCTAACCATAATGCAGAGGCCAACTTCTCATTCAAAATGTTCAGAAGAATATTATTGGAAAAATGAAGATGTATTTGATATAGAGCTTTTCGATCCCTCCGTTGTTTCTCCTCCGTAGTCCACGTTGTAGGCATCTTATCAAATCCCAAAAACTCGTAATCTGGATCCATATAAGAGAATACTGTTCGCATCTTTATCTACCACAAAGAGAATCTTGTATTGCAATCTAATAATGAAATATCATACTTTATTGTTGCCATCATGAAAAATCTCAATCTTAAGAATTTCAGCACCAAAAGCTTTGATAACAATTATTGTGGACTGGAATACTTTAACACCAGTTTGCTGTGAAAAGATAAAAGATTAAAACACAATATGAAGTAATCGATCACAAGAACAGAAGAACAATGTAATTTACAAAAAAAATGAGATTTTATTATAATATATTGAAAGAATTCAAAGATTATGTATTTACAATGTTTCCAACTTCTAACTCATTTTAAAATATAATGAAGAGCCAATTATATATAGGGAATAAATAGAGGACGTCCAAACCCTTATAGCAAAGTTGTAGATAAAGTAGAATGTCAAAAAATGGAGTCTAAAATGAAAAATGAGACAAAGAACAGGTGGCGTTGCGGTGCCACTCTTGCGGCTTTGTATTCATAGTGGGCACCTCATCTCTGACCTAAACTTTTTCCAATGATGAGTTTTCTTTTAAGTCCAACACAAATTTTCACTCCCAACGGACCCCAAGTAGAGCTTCAATTAGAGATTACCAAGAATACTTGAATAAAATTTTACAATTGCATTTCAAATAAGATTCTAATTAATGTACATTTTAATTAGAATTCTTAATTGTCTTCAACAAAAAATTTCACTCACACCTAAATTCTAACAATATTAATTAATTGGATATGCCTTTTGTTGATGTTAAAAAACTCTGAAACTTTTATCTCATCGTTGAGGAGAACAAGCCAAAAATTAGTTTGGCCCTCTATGGGAAGGAAGGTTGATGATGGAACACATTTTGATTTCTACATGGGCATTTAAATTTGAAATTTGTAAATCAATTGAAAAAGTTACAAGTATTATATATGGATGTTGTACAAAATATTATGTGCATAAATAAATAGGGTAAATTAGATAAAATGTTGTCAACCTTTAGGTTCATTTGCATTTTCGTATTCAATCTTTCCTTTGACGACAAGCCAGTCCCCAACTTTTGGAAAATTAGAAAGCACTAATCCAAATGGATGAATTGTGTCATTTCCTCCTTTAGTCAGCATGTGACCTGAATGCCGAAAGAGGCAAAATTGTGATCCTTTACATTTTTTAATTTCTCTGTGATAGGCTTGGTCCACGCAGACCTTATAAATAAAGATGAGGCTTGACATGGCCACTGTCCAATCGAGCATGTCACAAGCCCAATATTTTTTTGTGAAAATTACATAAAATCAGAATTTTTAAGTTAACATTTCAAAAGTCAGATTTAAAGTTTATTTTTACAAAAACAGAACATAATTAAACATTTAAATATTAAGAATAATATTTTAAAACTAAATTAATCTATATACCCACTTTTGTCCAACCAAACCCTAATTTTATCCTCTTCTACATCTCTATCTCCCCTCCCTCTACGGCGCCGCGCGTGACTGCCACATGACACTACAGCGACACGAGCAACAGCGGCGGCGTAATCCGATGTAAGAAGATCTGAGAGCGGCGTGTAGTTTTCAATAGTGGCTATGATGGTGAATTTGCTTGGGGGTGTTGTAGTGGTGTTGATGTTATTTGTGGTGGTGGTAGTGGTGGTTTGGTACTGTGGGGGTTTTTGTTGGTTGTGCAGGTAGAGGTGTGGCGGTTATGTTGCATCTGGCGACGGTGAGCGTAGCGATGAGTTGTTGAGGTTTTTGTTGGTGGTGCAAGTGGATGTCGTGGCAGTGGCGGCGGCGGCTGCGGTGGTTCTCTCATCTCTCCTCCATTCTCTCTTCACTATCGTCTCTATACTTTAAAATCGAAATTACCGTTGTTGCTACTGTCGTCGCTATGACAACTCGCTTGATGTGACGGTGGTGGAGTGGCAACGACGGCTGTGACGTGATCGTGGTTGTGGGGTGTTGGGCGATTTTGGATCTGTTTGATTGGTGTGGCGGTGCTGGTGTGGTGGTTTTGATGATGGCAGTGGATCTAACAGCAATGATGTGCGGTGGTTGGTTGCATGATGGTGGCGAAACTGGTGAAGGCGGTGAGGTATTGTTACCGTGATGGTTTATTGCTCATAGGTCTGCGAAGATGTGTAGGTTGGATATTATAGTTGTGGTGGTAGATGAAAATGGTGGTGGTGGTAATGGTGACGATGGTGCAGGCGGTGACGACGGCTATGAGGTGATGGTGGTTGTTGAGTATTGTCAGTTTTGGATTTGATTTATTGTTGTTGGTGGTAGTGGTGGCGATTGCGGTAGTGGAGACAACTATTGTGACGGTCACAATTTATTAAATTCGAGGCGATGGTTTTGTTGCCGGGAGGTGGTGTTGGTGGTTCTAATGACAGTGGTTTGGGCTGTTACAACGGTGTGATGGTAGTGGTCACAAATAATTTGGTTGATTGTGACCAATGAAATAGATAAATTGTACCAATAAATACTTTGTGACTTAAAAATTTAGTGCCTGTTTTGGAGGCATTTGTATCTATTTTTTAGAAGAAATCATGTCGTTATATACAGTACCACATCAGTGAAGCAGAGCCACAATGTTTGACTAAGATGATTGAAATTACCAATGTGCCACATTTAATTTAATTCACTCCTCTTTACAAAAAGGATTTTTGGGCATATAAGTGAATTTTGTGTTAGTAATTGTTGCACAAAGGGTCCCGCTGATATATCAATATTGCGGCTACTGCTCTTGCAACGGGCAAATTTTTACTAAAAATTGGCAAAATATGTGGAACAAACAGGGGCTTATTAATTTGTGACCAATTATTTAATAAATTGTNGCTATTGAACTGTGACTTTAAAATTGATAATTTGTAACTGAAAAACAACCCGTGACCAACAAATTTGAAAACACGTGACCTGTGACGTATAATTTTTTTGATCCGTGACCAATAAAATAATTTGTGACCTATAAAATTTTAGATTTGTGACCTCGAAATAATTCGTGACCTACAAAATTTTTGATCTGTGACCGACAAAAAAATTGTGACCTATAAAATTTTTGAACTATGACCATAATCTAAGTCGTGACTTATAAAATTTGTGATTAGTGACCAATAAATAATATGTGATTATTAATTTGATAGATTTGTGATCGATGAATAAGTGGTGACATACAAATTTTTGATTTGTGACTGATGAACAAATTGTAACCTATAAAATTCTTGAATTGTGAACATAAAATAATTTGTGACATATAAAAATTGTTATTTGTGACCAATTATATGGAATTGGGACATTAATATATTTAATTAATAAAATATATGTTTAATTAATTAATTTATAAATAAAATTTAAAAAAAATTCAGATTTAAAATTTTAAACTTAATTTCTTAAATTTGAAATTGGTGAAACATAACCTCTTAGTTATGAAAT
>CAIGRM010098445.1:0-17005 GCA_903798335.1 Fraxinus albicans | reverse complement strand
GGGTGTAAACCCCCGTGTACGAATGATTTTACCCTTATTTCAATGCCTGCAACATTCGTCATGTAATCAGTGTTACAATAAATAGTCCGGCAAACTACACACTAGATTGTGGTGACAATAATTTCATGTGCCTCATAAGTGACCATTGCATCCAAGGGCAACCGTTAGAAGTCACAGCATCCCCCCGCGTGATCTTCCACAACCAATCCTTTTCCCGAGCCACCACCCGTGCAAGGCTACTCAGCCACCCCAGACGTTACTGCTTATTTTTTCATCTCTCTCTCGTGATAATTAACTTTTTAAAAATTTTATTACTTTCAGCAATAATAACAAACGCATATTATCCTAGATATTAATAAGAATGATATTTCTTTCAAGATCGTTGATGCTACAAAAAATCGCACCTGATGAATTCTGAGTTTGACGACTGAGAATGAGCAAGAACGTGTTCTTCCGGTACCTGAAACAAAGGCATCGAGGTGTGTTATTGTAGTCCCTCCGATGCTTAATTCAGAGAGAGAAGATGAAAAAGCTTGAGTGCTGAAATTCTATGTAAAAAACGTACCTGAATAATGAATTGTGGTCTTATATTTATAGATGTAGGTAGCTCATTCCTGGTTGAACTTGGTTTGCTACGTGTCTTTATCCTAGGGAGTTCTACTTGAGATGTGTATTGTTCTGCAACTATAGATCTAGTCACAGTTTGACTACAACACTCATTAATGTAGACTCCTTCGTGGCACAGGAATCCTAACTCAAGGTATTTGGATAGACTTAGAATTCTTAAAGAGTAAAATCGGTCCTATGTCTAAGGGAACCTTTGAGCTAAGGAAAAGGCTTGAGGACGCAACAATATTTGGGGGCATCCTCGGGCACACATCTTCTGGACTGTTGCCACCAAACCAATCAAAACTAATGGCGTATATGCTCGAGCATCATGGGGCATGCTCGAGCACCACGTGCTTACCCGAGGAATAAGGGCGTGTTGCACAGAACGGGTGAAGCTCGAGTTCATTATGCTCAAGCATAATGGTAGCCACATCAATCGTGAATCTATTTCTCATGTAACAATATTTTTAGATACGGAGAAAATAAACTGTTACATGATGAGGTGACGAATCGTCCTCGTCTCTCCTCTTAATCCGATTTATCTGGTGGGGGTCACTAGATCATTAAAATGTTTCTCATGAACTTATCATTGAGGTTCCGTCCCAAAATGTGAGATTATTTGTTGGAGTAGTCCAAACTCCAATGAGCCCGTCATCTACCTCATGTCTAAGTTCTAACCAATCTGGGGAGCCTCCGAATTTATTTTTGGCTGAAGAACCTGAGTTTTATGCACATAATGGAACTTGATCTAATTCATCAACTGTATAAAATTCAATCAAAAGTTAAGACTGGTAACTCTTTAAATATTTTAAGCATAACGTGCTTATCAAAAAATTTTAAATCTTCTTGCCATGTTGACTTCTACTCATGCTGATGCCCAATTGAATTTCCACTTGGTTTCTTATGAAAACTCCCCTCTAACAACTCCACAAGGCCAGCCAATTGCTAAGATTTTCCTTGTTCGTTCTATATACAAGGTAACATATTGATTAGAGGGACAGCACAAACACTGAAGGTAGAAATGGCCTATCTTGTGGTGGTTATAGTGGTGGTAGCCACCGCACTGGCACCAGTCTCCACCGCGAAAACATATATTGTAGGTGACAGTTTAGGGTGGACTGTTCCTCCTTATGGTGACGTGGCATACGCCGACTGGGCTGCTAAACATAAATTCATGGCTGGAGAC
Organism: Fraxinus albicans; assembly: GCA_903798335.1. NCBI lineage: Eukaryota > Viridiplantae > Streptophyta > Magnoliopsida > Lamiales > Oleaceae > Fraxinus > Fraxinus albicans. Next base: position 15,210 of record CAIGRM010098445.1, on the reverse strand, counting down.
GTTCTTGGTAATCCCCCCTGTATGCAGTACGTATTTGTGTGTGTAATTCTTTTAAAATTAACATGACGTGTTGCAATTACTGAAGATATATATGTTTTAGACATTAATGTAGATTTAGCAATGAATCTGTCAAAGTCGTGTTTCTTGACTCTAGCTAAATGTATCAAGAATGAGATTTAGTTTTGTTGTTTAATGTATAAATTTTTGAATCCCAGGTATACCTATTCATATGGAGAATCTCTCTTGTAGTGTTCAATTTTACCAGTGGACACTCGCTGGGCACGGTGTCATTCGAAGATTTTGGTGATTGCAATGGTGATCGTGCTCTGAATGTAAGCAGTCCAGCAAACTACACACTTGATGCGGGTGACACTTATTTCATTTGCCTCAATTATGATGACCATTGCATCCAAGGACAACAGTTAGCAGTCAGGGCTTCCACCACCGGATCGACAAGCAGTCCGTCCCCAAAGTCATCCCCCGGCGGCAACACCCCTCCATCACCTGTGCAAGGAAGCTCAGCCACCAGAGCCATTTCGACTTCTTTTCTCATATCTATATTTCTTGTGATTACAGACTTTTGTTAGCATTTACCTGTTCTAGATAATGAGCTTTTGGATGTCATCTGGTGTTTCAATTTGAAGGGGCTAGCAATATTATTAATTTATATATTTCATTCAAATTTTATTCTCTCTCTCTCGACATATAGTTTTAAATTTTTAATAACTTATTATTACAATAAAACTTCAACATTCTATAATAAATTGTAAATTTAAAATACAACGTATGAATTATGCTATACAGTACAATTATATAATAAATAGCCTATATTTTTTACACAATATCCAGTTGTGTGTACTAAGTAGTATGCACTGAACCTCCTAAAGGGCACTTTTATAGAAGCCTAAATGCCCCATGGTTCGCACTTTTTCGTACTTCATGCCCCGCATCTTTACATTGTAACTTATAACACACTAGACTTTTGTTTGAACCTCATTTTATCAAAAACTCATTTTCGATCATACATTTTTCAATAAAATATTTTTATACGTAAATCGGAAACTTTTACATTATTTTAACTACACATTCTTCAAAACAACATTATTTCAAAATACATTTTTTCCAAGAATGGAGCTCAAACAAGGGCTAGTTCATATCCCTTCCCAATCTACCTTGCTCCCTTGTTTGCAACCGCAACCTTGTTCATTTGGCTCTAGCATAAGCCTTCTTTTCACTTTTCTTCCTTTTTTTCTTTTCCTCCTGTTTATTTAAAGTAAGAATACAATCATCTTTTCAACAAAAATAATATATTCTTAGGTAAGATTTAGACTGTTGTCTTTTGGTACTGCTTTGTTTTTGTTCGACAACCTCTTCTCGTGCTACTTGTGTGACAACAATAAAAAGCTGAGGATCATAATGTCTAAATTTAGAAATTACAGATCAACTTGATATATAATTGAGTGTTTGGGATCTCCACTTCAATATTTATCGGTCAAACTAATACTAATTTCCATCGAGCGGATACCGTTGTTAGACCCACACATGCCCAGTACACTAAGTTCTGAACAGACTCGGCCCAACATTCCAGATTGTCCAAAAGATAGCCCATGGCGCCTCCTCAATTCAATGAAGATGCTCGATCCCATTTCTATAAGCAGACAAATCAAAATATAATCTTCAATGGTAATCTCGAATCAAAATCAGGCTGCAATTAGAGCTATCAAATCCTACATTGCAGGTACACCTGTCTAGATGTACAATTTTATATTTCAAGCACAATAATATGGAGTCTTTACGAAGTATTCTGGAGATAATTATCCAGGAAAATAGGTGAGCTAAGAAAGTTAGGTGCTATATTGTGGTCGGAGCTGTTTATCAGGTATCTATTCTAAAAGAAATACTTCTGTTCTACTTCTTGATTCTTTCTTGCTTTCTCTTTTCCTTCCCTTTCATTGACATGCAAGTAGAATTGGTTACCACCTCTGACTACTCATAGCCTTTTTCTCTCAATTGGTTTTGGGTTGACGGGTGAAGGTTCCTTTCTTATTTTGGTAGTATATTTTAATCACGGGGAAGAATTATTATTAGTTCCTAATATTAAGTAAAGGGAGATGCTAGAGGTACATCNGTAAAATTTCAGGTTTATCAGATGTACAAATCCTTGAGATCATGAGTGATCCACAATCACCAATTGTTTTCCTTTGGCTTGACAAGTCTACAGGATCTGTAAAGGGCGACCTTAAAGTGCTCGAAGACATTTGCTATCGCGTAAGTAGTCTTTGGAGCAATATTGGCTAATGTTAGAAGTTCACTTCTAGTTAAAATAAATATTTTTTATGAGTCAAAATTGAATATGAGTTATTAACTTCTTTTGACAAGGTAAAAATTACTCCCAAAAAGATAACTTCTTTTTCTTTAAAAAAAAAAGGGGGAGAGTAAGTTGTCAAATATGTTTGGAGTAGAACAGTTAAAAAAGTTGCTATACCTTTTCTTTAAGCTTAGCCAAAACTGTTCTTTGCCCCTTCAAGAAACCTATTACTAGTTGGGCTTCTGCTAGTTCTTGTCCCGATTAATGATTTCTGCTCCAGGGTGTAAAATTGATGTAATTTGCAGGTGTTGAAAGAAGACTCCACTTTTGTTACGACTTCAAAAAGATCAACTACAGACAGAATGCAATTTTCCAGTAGGAATTAGATTATTCGTCTCTGCTGCTAATACAGAACCGGATCTGCTGAAAGCTTGTGAATCTATTAAGAGAGCTACAGCAGCAGTGCTAATGCCAGGTCAATGATTATTAGTTATAGACGAGGTCCGTTTTCAAGGTTTTGCTAATGAAGTTAAACAAAGAATGCTGAAATCTTTTACACTATGGGGTGTATTAATTTGGATTAGTACTTTGATGGCTCCTCCTCCTGCAGGTTTTGTTAGAACGAGGATTGGATTGCGCAGACAGTTCTACGAATGCAAAAAGAAGAAATTGCACCTGGGTCTCAAACCTTTGAAAGTTGTGATGATGGAGGATCATGAACCTCTGATTTTTAGCACCTGCATACGAAACCTTACAAAACATTTGCATCTAATTAAAATGTTAAATTTTGTGTAAAATGAACATTACCCTTAGTTTGCTTAAAGCCTACACTTCTTCAATGATTCATAGCAAGACTAAAAAATCGAGGCACTTGAAGATTCTTAGATCGTCCATTTCTTCTGCCTTGAACTAATAAATAGTGCTCACTTTAAATCAATACAACATTCGGCAAGAGGATTCAAAACGATAGGCATGTGTCGAGTAAGAAGACGAGGTTTGAGATCAAGAATAAACAAAAAAAAAATTACAATTTTCTTCTTTTCCACTTCAACCAAATATGAGTTCACCTGCCGTCCAAAAATACAAAAAAACTGGGACCATACTACAAGTACATAATCATTTACATAATGCATTACATAATTGACATGTGGCGTGCATTTATCGGTAGTCTACAATTTTTGACTTTTTCACACTTTACATCCACGGCCAGATTTCTTCCACATGGGCCTATGTAATCCATTATGTACAATAATTATGTACAAGGGCGGACGCAGACTTTCGAAACTAGGGGGCACAATCTAACTTTCACAAAGTGACGAAAAATTGAAGCAAGTTATTTGTTTATCTGGTGATGCTATGGATTTAAAATGGTTTTTGTTGAATTTGTTTTATTGGTCTAATGGATGGGCTGGCCCTCTCCCTCTCCACCTTCAGTTATCAGTATAAATTCCATAGCTTCTTGTTGCTGATGAGGAATTAAGCCTATTTTCCTATAAATTTGGGATTGGCTACATAATTCCTTTTCTACCATGCTTGGTTCATTGCTAGATGTTCAGATTCACAATTGCCCAGAATGAAAAATAACTACTCAACAGCTTCACAAATCACAATTGCCTACTCAATAAATAAAGTTTCATCAAAATCCCTAAACGCTAAATCCCTAAATAAAGCTTCAAAAATCACAATTGCAGTATATAATACTTTTAACTCAAACTTGTTTTACACTTTCGCGTTATTTCTGTCTGGTTACCATAACAACAACAGAACTAGAAATAACCAATAAATTATATACTGCAGGAGGAAAACGAGAACTTACCTCGTCACAGGCTGACAGGAGCAGTGCGACGGGGACGGGAGTTGGAGCTTGGAACGGGCGGAGCTCGGTAACGAAACGTCGAAAGTGTGTGGGAGACAGGACGAGCTAGGTTTCAGATTTTTTTTTTTTTGGAGAGAGGAGAGGAGAAACGGGAGAAATGCCTGTGTCGGTGTGGGAGAGTCTGACTGTCCGAGAGAGAGGAGAGGCAAGCTCAAGCTGGGTTGCTAGAGTCTGGAGAGTAGAAATGAGAGATAGGTTTAGAATTTTTTTCTTTTTATATTAAAAAAAGAAAACCTTCAAAATCTAGGGGGGCACGTGCCCCCCCAGGCCCCTGTGTAGGTCCGCCTCTGATTATGTACATATAGATTGATCCAAAAAAATGTATTTAGAGACAGGGTTGGTGGCAGGTGGGTGCGTTCCTTCTCTTAATTTTTTTTTTAAAAAGAAAAAATACCTTTAGTTTAATTTTTAAAATTAAATTAGGGTAAAATATTCGTTTTGCTCAAGAATTGACCTTTAACAATGAAATTACCGTTCCCATCAAAAACGGATCTAGGTGCAGACATTTGTAAGATTTGAAATCTTCGAAGCCCAAAATCAAATGTTCGAGATTTCATCGTCACAATCTTCAAAAGTTCAAGATCCGAGTACAATTTACCATATTTAATATTGACAAGAGCGAAAGACTAAAGTACTTATAGGGATACAAAATGACTCGAGAAACGAAAATACCAAAAAATGGTTCAAAATACTTGGAACTAAACCAGCCCTTATCATACGTAGTAAGGGGGTGTTTGTTTTTTATTCTCAAATTTTACAGTAAATCAATTCTCATTTTCAACCACACATTCTTCAATAAAATAATATTTTTCATCACATCAATAATATTTTCTTCCTTTTCAACCACACATTTCCCATCATATCACTATTCAAAAATCAATTCTTCCCCAAAAATCTCTACCAAACAAGCACCATGTCTGAAAAAAAGGCTTAGAAAGCTCATATTTATTGGTACATGAAAACCGATTGGACGAAAAGAAGAAAAACACACAAGATTTTGTTAAAACTAGAACAAGGAGAATAATCAAGGAAAAGGCAGATATCAGTAGATTGACAATTTTATAAAATCAGTAACTATTTGGGGGAGAAAAAATCAAATGAATACATTAAATTTTACAGCACATCAAGAGAAACAAAAGAAAAAAGCAGTTAGAGACATAGATAAAGCTCATCCTTCCTTGCTGACATAAAGGAGGCCTTCAAACAACTTCACAAGTCTTTCTGTTGTAACTTTCACCATAAACCCAAATATCTATTTCATCCTAAAGGAGAGACATATCGACTCAACCTACATTATAATCATTTCCATCCTTTCCTGCCCTCTAAACTAGCCCTACGAAGCTGACATCCTACAAGTGTATCATCTAATCTTGCAGCTTCTCCCTCGAGATAACTAACAATGGAAACATGGTACACGTACACACAAAGCTACACTTTCGTTTGTTTTGCGGGAGAGGCCACTGTGTGCATGGACCTGTTTGTTTACCTCTGAGGTTGATCGGAACTAGCTGCACCAGAAGTGCTCGGACCAGCACCATTTTCCTGTGGAGGCGAGGTGCCCCATTTGCCTTCCGATTCTAGTGGCTCAAGAACGCAGACTCCACCATCAGTAAGTCCTAACGCAAATTGATTAGGCTCTGATGGGTGTGCCGCAATAACCAAGGGATAGACCTTTAAACTGCAAAACTACAGTCATATAATTAGGAAACAGAAAAAAAGGAGATGATTGCAATCTTTTCTGGTGATTGTCTCGTTGAAACTTTCAAAAATATATTGAGATAAATAAAAAATTTCTTCAGCACTCGCCTTGGATTGGAAGTTATGTATGAAGAGGAATTAATTCGACATCTCAACCGCAGTGTTGAAGAAGTAAGAACACCAACACTTCCGTCTTCAAAACTGACATATATGGATTGACTATCACAAGAATATGTAGCATATGTGATAGGGCCACTTGCTTCTAGGGGTAACCACTATTCACATAAAGAAAAATGTAAGTCATTACCACCGGAAGCCAAGAAAGAATCACCAGGTCAGTCATCAGAATAATGATAGACACCAATTTTAGCAAGAACTTAAGAATTATATGTTCACATGAGCAACTCGATTTTCATGTAGTTTTAATTTTCTTACGGGACCTGTCATAGATTACCACAGAAAATGCTAATTTACACAAAAACAGCAGGAAAGCACAGTAGTTAACACTATATATTTATACGCAACGGCAGTAATGCATAAAGGTGCATTAACCAGAATAAACCTACAACAAGCAACATACCAACAACCATATCAGTCAAAAGCTAAAGTGTTAAATGTCACACCTGCTTCAGGCATGTTAATTTGGGTGCTTCGTATATCGCTATCTGTGTCTCATGGACTACTACTAAATGTGTTTGGTCTTGATGAAATTGTACGCGCGTATCTGCAAGAGGAGAAGCTGCACGACCAGGTGGGATCTGCAAGAATTTACTTGTTTGCATCTCCCATGCATCAGTGCTCCAAATGCACAACTGCGGGAACAGAAAGGCATCATTGGCTGAAAATAATACACAAAGCCAAACGCACGATTTCATGTACTTCAAAGAACAAGAAAAATCACGGCGATAAATAGGATAAATGTTAAATGTGAAAAAATTGGGCATATTGAGGGAAAAAGAGTAAAACTTCAAATTTACGATATCGTATAAAGAAGCCTATACGATGTACCCAAGAAATTTAAATTAGATTCCAAGTTCCACTATGCAGTCCCCAATTTGGTGATCCTGGTATAGATGTTATAAGATAGCATAAAGAACAGGAATATACATGAGTAGGAACCATAGTTTTCCACTTGCAGAAGCATCCATGTCAAAATCACCTTACCTGAGAGTCAGCTCCTGAAGATACAAGAACATTAAGCGCATTAGAGAAGGCAAGACCAGTTATCCTTTTCTGATGACCTTTGAGCTTTGTCTTGACCTGTGCAAGAAAAGCATACAACAATAAAAAATGGCTCGGCTCATAAAATTGTTTGGCTCACAAATTTAAACGAGTATTTGCACCACTCATTGTCTACCTCATCAACCCGGACATTATATATTTGGATAGAGGAATCATCCATGCCTATGGCTATGATGTTGTTGTCTTGTGGATGAAATGCCAGAAATGTTGCTGCGGGTGGAGGAGGCATGAACGTCGTCATCGTCTGTTAAAAAAGAAAAAAAATCAAGAAAGCAAGTTAACCAGGGAAGTGAAACATAGAACGTGTGCAATTACTTAATAGCATAAATTGTTGAACATAGAATTCACAAATATTGTTCATATGCATTAGATATATTTGAGAGTAAATGCAAGGCATAAGCAGATATAAGCCACTTACTTTGAATGTCATCATGTTGAATAAAGAAATTTTTCCTCCCGAAGCTGACATAACATAAGAATCATTCTTAGATAATGCAAAGCATGGAACGGCATCTTCAGGATTCGTATCACTAATATCATTCGTCATCAATATTCCGCTAGCAGGTTGCCAAAGTTGCGGTGCAATATTAGCACTTGCCTGCAAAAGTTGAATTAGAAGCAACTTGTGTCAACGAAAAATAGTTGGAAACAGGAAATTTTCTTTTAAAATATATAATTACCTTCACTGTTGTATTACGGTCATTCTTTGGCCATTTCCAGAGTTTGTGAACAGCATTGGCAGCTAAAGCCAATATGGCAAACCCTGAATTGGTGTATATCAATCTTGAAACCTGGTGAATTGATTTTAAAACATGGCTCAGTAAGTTTGAGAAAGAAACAAAATACTAAAAGCATGTGTTAAACTTCAAGACGTACTCGATAATAAAGGATAAGCTAAGAATTTAGTGGACTGAAAGCAATTTTACGATTAGGTGAACTTGGGGAATAAAACAACTTTTAACTAACAGCTTCAATCTCTCTCCAGTTCTCAAGTGTTCCATAACCTTATCTTAAGAGACAATCTGGAGAATATGTTGCCTTTAATTGAATGGCTGAAGCTCTTAAGTATGACTTATGTGAGGGCAAGGAAATTGATGTTAAAAAAGTGTCTGCATTCATTTAATTACTCCAACTACTTGAAGTGTCAAGAGAAAAAAAGACATAATTAATATTCAATTTAAAATTTTGAATCGTAGTAATTAGTCATTGATTATTATTTGTCTTAAGTAAAGATAGAAAAAAATTACTGTTTGGAATAAAGAGAGCTACTTCGTGCAGTATGAGCCCAGGGAGGGTGTGTTTTTGTGCATGTAAGAAACAAAGAAACACAGGGTTAAAGTTGCAAGTGGGAGTCCTGGTTCAGTTAGTCCTCAAATAAAGAAAGAAAGCACCAAATTTGAAATTAAATCCAATTTTAGACAAAAATCCATTATGAAACTTCAAATAGTTGAAGACAGTTAACTCATACCCTTAGTGCTGTCAAACTATCTGGGAGTCTCAAGGAGCGACATTGTGCTTGCTCATTGACTTCTGTAAGCTTCCAGAATCTGGATTTCTCGCTAGGTTCATCTGCAATCCTGGGCTTTACATCTGCTAAACTTCGATTATCTCCATTCTAAAAGAAATCATTTAAGAATTTCACCACAAACTGCAAATACTATAATATAAAATCTTAAACTAATTACTACTGAATAGATGAAGCACCATCATGTGAATCAGTTTGAATTGCAACTATTTTGTGCACGCTAGTTAACAATGTACTTTGAAACCAGGATATTGATTACATGTTCAGAGATTCCCTATTTAAAGTTTTGATGGCAGCATACCATTGCAATTGTGGACGGTACAGGAGCACTCCGATCTACAATGCTTGATCCAACAGCAGCACTAGCAGCAACAAATGTGCCCATCAGTGGAGGCTGAAGATACATAATACATTTCAGCAAACATACACATAAGCAATGGATGATAAAAAAATGGAAAATATAAATATTTTACCTTCACAGCAGAAGCAGAGGCTATTCTAGATGCATCAAATGGACGGTTTTCCATTGTCCTCAGTAGCCTAATGCCATCAGCGTTAGCCACAATTTTTATGGCATTGTCATTTGTTGAAACTGCCAACAATATCCCTTCCTTGTTGAATCGGATACAAGGGGATGCCTAAACGATAAAATAATTATTAGTAGATAGAAGCAAGGATATTGTCTGGTAGGTTTAACTCAGTACACAGGACAACTACCGGTAATCCACCCTCTGCATCAGTGGCTGTCAACATGCTGACATTGTCCATGTTCCAGAACTTGATCTTGAACTCATCCCCTGTAGCCAAAAATCGATTCTTGGTAGTATCAAACTGTACAATCCCCACAGCTCGTTTGGCAAGACCAGCATATGAACGTTTTACAGCTCCTTCACTTTCATTCCATTCCACAAGGAATGAATCTCCTCCTTTGTTAGTTCCACAAGAAAACAACCTGTATATCAATACATTAAAGTTCTGGGCTCTTAAAAAATTTAAGACAAAAAAAAAATGGTATCAATGTTTCTATTTGACCTTGTTCCATCGGCACTGTATGCCATAATGGTAGAGGAATGACCTGGCGCGTCATAATCAACTCTCGAACCCATGTTATCATACAACCATGCTTTTATTTTTCCATCGGTTGCCGTGGAGAAAATAAACTAAATTGAAAAAAAAAAATAGATAGAACAACAATAAATAGAAACCAACACATTATAATAGAAACAGGAAACACACTAGATCTAGAAACATCTAGGTCATAAATATAAATTACATACAGATGCTTCTATGATGCCATTTCTTTTCGCATGTGTGGGGTTGGGGGGTTGAAGTTAACTTTACATATTTAATAATGAACTATGACTCTCAATTTTTCAAGGACAATAAAATTTTTTCCTAACATAACAGGCCAAGAATAGTTAGCTTTTTCTCAATTCGTTGCAAGGCTCAATGAAATATTCCTCTGGATGGTCTTGTTATCGTGTTTCTATATCCTATCAGTAAAAGTACTAAGAGAGAAAAGGCAGAAGAGAAATCAATCGATGCATTTTCAGTTTACCATTAGATATACCTGAAATAAAGATCATACCTGAATATTTTCCTTATGATGTGGACATACAGAATATACGGGTGCTTCGTGACCTTCAAATGTATACTGCTTTGCACCTGATACCACATCCCACACCTGTGGAAGATAAAAGCTTCAATACATATAAAAAGAAATAAAGTATCCAAACCAGCAAGTTAACCTCTACACATCCACCCTCACACCCCCAACCCAATCAAAGAAAATAAAAACATGCGTGCAAAAACCTGAGGAGCACGAAAAATGTGCGAATGATACGAAACGAAAGAAAAGTAAGTCAACTCCTGCTGCTACATAAACCAATAATATAAGTATCAGACCTTAATAAGCCGGTCATCTCCACAAGTAATGACACAAGGTTGTTTGTTTGGGTAAGAGAAAGCAAGATCATTCACGCTCCCAACATGGGCTTCAATCTTGAAAAGTAACATGAATCAGTATGTCAGAAGATTCATCCACATTATACATACTAAAGCAGCAAAAAGAGAAGCCTAAATCATTGTCAACGTATAGTAACTCAGATGAAAAATCCATAAATTAGAACTTAGTGAGATACAGAATGCACAAACCTCGAGGTGATTTCTTAGATCATCACCACCACGATAGGAATATATATGCACAATGTGCTTAGAGTATGCAATACCTGAAGCATCAACAAGATACATAAGAATAACAAGTGCCAAACATTGCTTCTTTCTTCAGTCTGAGAGAGAGAGAGAGAGAGAGAGAGACTTGGGTAATGTAATATAAGAAAAGTTCTGTACAACATACCAAATAGTGAGCCATCTGGATTCCATACCACACGGTTAATTGATGCAGAGTAGTCACTGGCCAGAGATGTCTGATACAGAATTGCATAACTATAAGAGAATTGTTCAACTTATAATTCGAATAATATATGCAGAAGAGGAAGGATGCAAGTCACTTATGCTGGAAACATTCAAGGGCAGACCTGCAGCGCCATTGAACAAGCTCCAAGATCCCAAACTTTGAAGCTTCTGTGACAGAGCCTCTCCCGACTGCCTAGTTCCCAAATCATTATGTCCCCCGAATTTGTTCCAACTGAAAATACAAGAAGCAGTAGCATTAGCATAGACATAACTATGAAAACGATATAAAATTTTAAACAGAAGCTGCATCGAGCTAGAGAATGCTGACCAAGTAGCAGAATTTGTTGTACTGGATGGAAATCCATGCTCTTGACTGTTGAGCCCTGATTGAGAGTAAAACAAACAGCCTTCGGCAAATCATCAAACGAGTATGAACTTTGCCCATGGGTCTGATTAGTGTATCCAACAGGTAAAATATTGACAGGCATATTATTGACCTGTGAAATGAACAAATTTTGTATAAATTAACGTTTTCGGTCATAGGAACAAGGTATATACACGTCGAAGCTTTGAAGTTCAAACCCCTTAGCAAATTATATACATATACTTTCTAACGTAGACAACCTAAAAACAAGATGACAATTGCATGCTCAAACACACATCTTAGCACAATCAAAATAGAAAATCCATAAGAACAAAACAAAATCATTTCTAACAGTGAGACTTGGGTTTCAATTACAACGGCAGATAAATGATGAATTTAAGATGGTGATGCATACTTCATCTGGCATTCCCATAGGTCGTGTTCTCTTCAAAACATGTTCAGAATCAGCAGTTTGATAGTCCATAGTTGGGTTAGTCAAAGGAGTCCTAGGACGCTTTAACATGGCAGCTGCCGCAAAGTTAGCACATAAACAAACAGTATTAGTTATAAATTAAATATAAACTAAAGAGTGTGGGAGACGGAAGGAAGTATCTTTTGACATTTTATCAACGGGTGGACATGGTTGAGAAAACTGTGAATACCTGCATTATTTTGAGGGAGGAAGCCAATTGGACCAGAAGAAGCTGAAGGGTGAGGAACCTGAGAGGGATTAGGCAACCATGTAGCAGGAGACGTAACCAGAGGACCTGGTGCTGTCTGAAATGGCTAGAGAAACAACAAGAAAATCAGTCTCAAACATCTTGAAAGTTTCGGATAACCCCTATTAGTATGCTTTTTCTTGACTAATACAACTTACACCATGAGCACTCAGGGGTGGGAATCCCCCAGGCTTAGGAACAGCACCCATAAGTGGAGCAGTTACGGGTGACGGGGCCCTAGCACCATTTGGTTGTGAGGGTCCACAAGAATGATCCACAAACAAAGTTTTTATGTCAGGATTAGGCTTTGGATTCTTACAGAGCTGGTGCTGCCAATTCAAACTGCAAGCAATACAGAGAAAAAAAATAGCAATGTTGCGATCATAGTCTGATAGAATATTCCAACATCACAAATTATGAAGAAATTAACCTCTGATTAATTAGTGTTCGTAATCTCGAGTTCTTCAAGCTGGGGAAGTTCAGCTTATCACGAAACAAGGGATTTGCTTCTATCAGCTTCTTAAGTTCAGCAAGCATTATGCCCCTAGCAGACTTGGTGTCTCCATACTTAGATAATTGCTCATTATCTCTGCATGTCATTGCATTTACATCAAAACCTCCTTGAAAATACAGCAATGCAAACTCCCATAAATGACAAAGATGATAATAACAAATGCGATAGTTCCTTTCATTACCGAAAGTTATCAAATGTCAAAAGCTGTGTAATTTCTTTAAAAAGGTCTTCATTAAAGGTTGAAAATACTTTCAAGTCCTTCACCAAAATATCGACAGCTTTAGGACGATCTTTTCTGCAATTCAGAAACACAATTAAATGAATTTAAATTCATATTAATCCACAAGAATATGAAAATTAATACTGACGAAGACATTCAATGATATTAATTTAAAAGAAACCAGAGCACCTGTCTAGGGCTTCAAGGTACTTTTGCTTTCGGATCTCGAAGAAAATTTTCATTGAATATCTGTTATCATCAACCTTAGTGAACCCAGATAAGTACTTTTCCACTTCTTCCCATTCCCCGTTTGCCACCATTTCCTCAAAGTATCTCATGTTGAAGAAGAAACCTGATTCTTGTTCCAATCTGTAATCACCAGACATAAATAAACCATTAAAATTAACTAAAATTAAAAAAGCCCAGAAAATAGCTTTAACCGCATAAATCCCAACAAAAAAAAAACCATATAATTCAAAAAATAAAAAAAATAAAAATTCCAATCTCATGAAACAGATTTTTTCAGTCAATTAATTAGACTGATTAGTTGGGTAAGGAACAGTCAAGGTATAATTGACTGATCAATATAATTAGATCCAAAAATCACGCAACTTTTTTTATAAAAAATTCTTTTTGCTCAATTTGTCAACAACCAAAAATTAGAATTAAACCCAAAAAAAAATTGGAAAATTGAAATCTTACCTGTGAACTGTGTCTTTGAATTTCTCTTCATCCAGAAATTGAAGTATTAAAAACACAAGCTCTCTGCTCAGAGACGACATGCTCGCTTCCTTCACTCACCAGACCTGTCAAAAGGGGGAAAAATAATTAAAAAATTGTAAAAAAAATAAAAATCCACAGAAATAAAAACTTCCAATTCTGTAAAAAGACATAAATAAAAAATAATTCCTCATAGCTACTTAAATTAATCACATAAATCCCATTTAAAAAAATTCCCAAAATTCATCCCCAAACTTAAATCCACACACATATACATACACATAAGAATCATGCATGCATGTAGCTCCACCTTCACATATTTGTGTGTTGCATGTGAATTTGTGCGCGCGTGTAAATGTATGCTTTTATATCTATGTGTAAAACATGTGAGAGAAAGAGATGTAGAGATAGAAGTAGAGGGTTTGGTACCTAGAACGAATGAGAGAGAAAGGAACAGATCGGAAGGGTTTTTGTATATGGAGACGGAGAGAGAGAGAAAAAATAAGGGGGTGAAACTTTTGGCTACTGGAGAGAGTTTCAGATGACTTTCTCTCTCTAAAAATGAGGACTTTATACTATTCTTTTCCTTTCTCTCTCCAATGTTCTTTGCTTTTGTGAAGATCCAAATGAGAGGCGTATGAGAGAGAGAGAGAGAGTACCGGACAAAATAAATAGTGCGAACTGATACGAGGGTTTCATAGGACGAATAACTTATCAGTGATAGGACCTGTAAAATTGTGATAAGTAAGTGTACTTATGGATGTCTTTAACACGGCTGGATTTGCGGACTTTCCGAGGAATTTTATAAGTATTAATTGTGATTAATAATATCTTGCTGTCTCCTCACTGGTTTCATTTTATTTCTGGAAAAGATGGCATTAGGCTAATTAATTTAAACCAAAATGGATATATTTTCCTTTGTATACTACTTATATAAAAAGACAGAAGTATATTAGCACTGTAGAAACTACGAAAATGACACTGTTTTTAATTTTTTTTCCTTGTTGTTTATTTCGATTCGTCTAATGGGGACCTCATTGTATTAGGATTTTCTCTGTCGCTCTCTCTCTTCATCTCTTCACTGGCGTCTCCGTCTTCGTCCATCGATTATTGTCTTAGGGTTTTCTCTCTCTCTCTCTCTCTTGCTTTCTCTCTTCATCTCTTCGTTGTCGTCCCATGTCGCTCTCTCTCTTCATCTCTTCACTGGCGCCCCCTTCTTCGTCCATTGATTATTGTCTTAGGGTTTTCTCTGTTTCTCTCGCTTTGTCTCTTCATCTCTTCACTGTCATCCCCTTCTTCGTCCATTGATTTCATCACCTTTCTTGGGTCGATATAACTTTGTTAATCGTCGTGAAAGGGCTCGGATCTTAGGTGGGTCTATCAGTGTTCTACTTTTCGAAATTTTTTCCCTGTCTGAGTTGATTCTCGCAGTGAAAGGGGCTCGGATCTTGGGTGGGTCGAAAATGGTAAGGTTATTTTTCTTATTTCCTTGCTTTTCTTTCATTTTCCAGGAGAAGATTGTTCGTTTTGTGTAATTTATTTTCGTTCTTGCTATGTAAATACTTAGTTGTTGTTTTTTTTTTCCCTTTTTCTTTTGCTTTTGTTTTTC
>CAIGRM010098423.1:0-11119 GCA_903798335.1 Fraxinus albicans | reverse complement strand
TGCCAGCCGCCACTTTGGGACGAAATTCCACCACTTTTTGGCCACCAAAACCACCGGAACAACACACCACCTTGAAGAACTCCATGTCCTCTATATAACCCACGCAAGAATTGCCCCTAAATCCGTCGGATTTGGTCGGAATTTCATCCCAAAATCGGCCGCTCGCATAGGATAGCACTGCCAGCCGCCACTTCGGGACGAAATTTCACCACTTTTCAGCCAACAAAACCACCGGAAATAGGATATGGATACTGATAAGATATACATACAAAATAGTCATGAATCATAGCACAATAAAATAATCATGATTGATTACTACATGTATTAGCAAAATAATTATTATACATATAGTAAAATAAACACTAGAACGGCCATGCATAAATCCTCAATCTATGTGTTTGCTCAATTCCATAAACCAATATAGAAGTATTAATTGGATGCTTTAGTTGATAAAAAATAAAATTCACATGTCACCAAATTAATTTGGTACATGCGACAGATAATTATACTTATAAAAATCTTTACTTTCTAACTAATTCACTTTGATTTTTGCGATCGTGCTGATAAAGTGTTATAAATTAAAGAGAAAAAGAGCGAAGAATAAGAAAATTCAATAAATTTGTGTATTTTATCAAGAACTAAATCCTCATATTTATAAGGAAAGATTATTGATACAGTGATAATAATTTCAACGAAAAAATCACCTTCATGCAAATATTGTTTAATCAAAATCATTCATCAAATCAATAAATAAACATGATTAATTAAACAAATAGTTGGATTAGAATTTGTTCTCAATTCTTAGTTTTGGGTGCTAGAACCAGAATCGAACCAATGAATCAAAACTGTTTAAAATTGAAGTAAAATCAAACCGAATCGTTCAGTTCTAGTTTGGTTAAGTTGGTTCTAATTCTTTTGTCCACCTCTAAATCAACCTGAAGGATTCATCAACAAAAAGGAAACTAAACTTTGTTTGCAATTCGAGAAGATGTTGTATGGACTAAAGCAAATACCCAGAACTCCGTATCATAGATTGAAGGAAACATTATTGAGTTGTGGACATTTGTTAGCTCATGTTGCGATTCATCTCTTTTCTTTTTATAACAAAAATGAAAGTATTGATGGTTTTCATTTATGTGGATGACACCCTATCTCTTCGTAAGTTTGTCGAAAGGTTGAACCAACTATTTGCACTTAAAAAGACTTGGAGTCCCTTCATTACTTATTGGGGGTTGAAGTCTTTAGGGATGATAGTGGTATCTACTCGACGCGGAAAAGGTATACAAATGATACAATGGAAAAAAAAAAAAGGACTGCAAAATATACTGTCTCATAAATGAATTAATTTGGATTGGCGATGACTTATTCCTCCTAAACAAGGGCAAGCCAACAAAAGTTACCATAGTTCAATTTTCGAAGAATATTTTGTAACCGAACCAAGTAGTCCAGTTCTTGGCAAAATTCACATCATCGATGATTTTTAAGCACCGTTTATAAGTAATAACACTCTTAATTTTCAACTAATAATCACTTTATTCCTTAAATTGCCATAATAAATTAAGGGTTAATTGACTCTTGCCATCAATTATAAGCAAACGAAGACTGCTACTGTTACAAAAAAAAAAATTTCTGTCAAAATACCAGATCACACACATAGGGGGTGGGCCCCATTTTTTATAATAATATTTTATTCACATGGGGCTCATCCCATGTGAGTATTCTATCATTTTTACAGATGAAATAGTTATGTACAAGTGGAATAATTGTAAGCAATAAGTGATTCAACTACAAATCCCTTCAATCTGGATTCCAATTGTGGACATTCTATTTATTTGTGCCCATGGCCCTACCATGTGTATCATACCATAACTATATGAAAAGATTAATCACACAAAAGTGATTATAATTGATGTTATAAAAAGATTATGGTCTTCATATTGGATAACATTACAGCTCGACTACGCATTCTTCATTCCCCTTTTCAAGAAACAGTTTGGATATGAGAACAATACTATTGGCATCACCAAACAATGAACAATGGATGTAGACTTGATAACTTTCAAGGAATAGATTTGCCATCTTAAATTGAATAGGCCCATTGACCTATAACAGTCGATTTCTATAAATTTTCGAATCTTTACTCCGTCACGCTGTGACAGTTAATATGTTGCTCATATGACAGTTAATATGTAGAAACAGCTGGACTCATAACAGTAGGCATGAAATAAAAAAATCTAAAGCGAGTGGCCAAAAATAGAGTATTGAAGAGCTAAAAATTGATGTAAAAAGTGCCATATACAAGGTATCGAAGCAGTCAAAGACGAGACTTCAAAAGTACATTATTGTTAGAGCTAGAGGCAATGGTTGAAGGACTTGAGCTGGGGCAACTTATATATTTTAGAACTATGCCCCTGTTTGACACATTCTTTCAAAATATATTATTTCATAATTCATTTTCAACCACACATTTTTCAATAAAATAATATTTTTCATCACATCAATAACTTTTCCTTACTTTTTAACAACGTATTTTTCATCATATCATGTTTAAAATACATTTTTCCCCAATAATATCCATCAAACACACCTATAGAATATTGTGGATAAGCCTAAAAACTAGAATGTTGATCAAATGGGTCTTAAAGGAGCACTTTAGAATGTTATAGGGAAATGAAAAGCAATTAAATGAGACAAATTTATGGACCTTTCTTTACAAAAAGAGTAATGCTATTTGCAATAACTTATTATAGAAGTCGTTCTATGTGACATATATGTGACGGTTAGTGATTTGATGCATTATTGTGATAGTTTTTTATTGCCTCATGTATCAATCACTAACCGTAACATGTGGCGTAAGGCGATTACAGTAGTAAACTATTACAAATAACATTATTCTTACAAAAATATACTAAAGAAAGCAAAGATATAGAAGGATGTAAACGTGCTTTTTCTTAAAAAATTCTAATATGAATGTCGATTTCCTTTTGAATGAATGTCAAGCCACGTTAGTAGATAAATCTAAAATCTATATATGTTGAGATTTGATGTTCTCTTTCAAACATTAATCTTATTAAGATAAGTATCTCAAGTACTCATTGGTTGGCTTCAAACTTGGATGATGAGAAGTTTATTTTAACATGTCTCGTAAGATTATGACTCGTTTAAAAACACCAATTAGAGAATTTAATTAATCTTTAAACTTTAAGCACTCAAATTGCTCGTTTGAGCTTGTTGGATTCTAATATTATATTGCTACTTGTGGTTAGGGCTGTAAATAGAATGGATATGGACCGAATTTACCCATATCCGATCCGATAATTCAACGAATATTTGATTGTTAAATCCATATCCGATTTGCTATGTTATCGGATATCCAATTCGATAATCCGATCCGAAATTAATAAAAATTAGGAAAAGAAAAATCAATGTTCTTTATATATTTGATTGTTAAATCCATATACGATTTACTATGTTATCGGATATTCGATCCGAAATTAAAGAAACTAGGAAAATAAAATTAATGCTGAAATTAACTTTTCTAATTGTTTTTTTTCCAATTTTTCTAATTATTAAATGGGTTTAATAATTATAAATTTTTCAACTGTTTCAACTTTTGGCCAATGGATTGAAATGCACAAAAAGTTGCTTACTTATTTATTAACTCGCTTATTTATAGGGGACATATCCAAACATTTTGTTATAAATTTTTAATATGGGATAAAAATCCATTTGGTTTAGATGTAGTACATTGTACATTTGATTTGACTGTAGTGTATTGTATATTTGCTTTAATTTTAGTGTATTGTAGTATTATATAAATAGTTATTTATATTTTATTAAATTAATCATTTTCATATCTTTTACTAATTAATAAAAATTTAAAACTCTTCAAATATTTCAATTAACACTATTATACATATTGTTTATCGAATATATTTATTTTTTTAAGTTTTTAAATCTGCACTTGGTACTATAATTTGTATGTATTATTAAGTAAATTTTAGATTGATTAAAAATTTAAAATAATATTAAAATAAGAAAAAAAATTCGTGTTTTTACGCATAGGCTTCGTCTAGATTTGTCTAGCCCGAAACCTCCACGCACTCGCCACGTTTTACGTTTTCTAGAACACTGTGTACAAGTGGATTAACTTTCCTATTTTTATTTTTTTTATATCTTGAATTTGATGACTTTTTTTATCTGAATTTCTTTATTTTCTTATTTATTTATTTTAATGATAAATAACACTTCATAAAATATTTAACTGACGCAACAATTTATAACAAATCGGATCGGATTGACTTATATCCATATTTGATTCATATAGTTAACGAATTATCGAATTCGGATCTTGATCAGTTATCGGACTAAGATTCTAAATTCATTTCTTATTAATTTCATCGAATTTGAATCAGATTCGATCAAAATCCAATGCATTGACAACATTACTTGTGATTAATCTTACGATGTGGATCTAGGAGGAGTAATCCAAACTGTGAGAATTATCCATTAACCCTCTCTTTTACTATCATTCTTAGTATCTTACTCACTTTCATGCTTTTACAAGTTTTATAGATAGTTTAGTGCTTGGTAATATTGCACTGAACCGCCAATAATGATTAATCGTTGAGTTAGCTAACGTTATTAGTGACATAGTTAAGGTCATAGTTGACAAGGTAAGTGTTGCTCGGAGCTTTGAAAGTTTTGAACCTGTTATTTAATGCACATTACCGTGTGTGTGTATATATATATATATATATGATTATTTTGAGAACTTGTTCAATTTGTTACGAATTTTCTCTTATAAGAACTTGATTTAATAAATATGTTGTCAACTCGATGTAATACCTTTCCAAATGGAAAAATTCAATCTTATTAGCAACTGTTGTCACTCTAACAAAATTCACCACCTCTTGGATAGAAACTCAATTATGGGCATGAAAATTTTGAAGTTTTCAATTTTTGAAATTTTTTTACAGATGGTGTGGAGTGTAATCTCAAGAAAACTTTCAGTTTTAAAAAAAAAAAATTATAGGTGGTGTGGGGATACTATTATATATATAAGTGATTAAAATTATATTTTTAGTAAATTTTGATAAAATGTGTAGTTAACAAGTTGTGCATATATAATTAAAATTAATTGTTGATTTTGACTATAATTAAAATTTGAATTTTAATACCTCCAAATATGAGTTATGTTAAGTCATTGTTTGAGCCCCATTTTGGGAGAAAGAAATGCATTTTTGAATAGTGATTTTCGAGAATATGTAGTTAAAAATTAATTTAAATATAATATTATTTTATTGAAAAATACGCTGTTGAAAATAAATTTTTAAAAATATGAGACTCAAACAACCCATAATTTAAAAACAAAACGCTGGAATAATCAAATGACTAATTTGAAATACGCTAACTTCCAAAAATATTTGTAAGGGAATCAAATGACTAATTTGAAATACGCTAACTTCCAAAAATATTTGTAAGGGAAACCAATCCACCATTTCAAAAAAATGAAGGCACCAAATTTACAACCCGATATTATCGGTGGAGTTGTCTTTTTCTGTGAAAAAGAATTCGAAGCTGTAATGGCAATATTGTCAATGAAGGCAAAAATCATGGCATTTCTGCTCAAATCCTATCTACAAATAATGGAAATTCTCCATTAATTTTTTACCTCTGTGTCGCATCTTCCGTCTTTTGGCAGCCGAAGAAATAAAGGTTAGTAGCTCCTTAGCTTCGGTACCGAAATCTAGGGTTGTTTTTGAATTTTGTTTTTGTATGCTAGATCATGTCCTCGATTTTCGTATCTCAGACTAAAATTAGAAATTTAAGTTTGCTTTTGCTCGTTCAGCGAAACTATTTGTTGCCGATATACATTCGATAAGTTAATTTTTTTAATCTCTTGTTAATTTCGTTCATATTGTTTTAATTCTACTTGCATTTGGCGATGCTTGATTGTAGTACTGATAGCTAACTTTGGGTAAAGTGCTGCTGTTAGTAAAAATTATTTGATTCTTCTTTTTTCAATTTGCTTGATCTGAGGTTTCTATCTTTTTTGCTACTTCTCTGTAGCATTTGTGCTATGCAAAATATGCTATTAGTATAGTGTAATTTTCCCAGATTTATGATTTTGCTTGTTCGTTGCTCCAAGTTTGAAAGAGCGAATGCTGGTTAATGTTATTGGTTACTTTCTATTAGATTTGCTTTTATGGTGAGGATTTTTAAGGATCACTTTGATTTTGTGAGCCATGATTTTTTAGCTCCAATAGATTATTTTTCTTTTCCCTGTGGCTTGCAATATAATCGTCAATTTTGTGTGATGTGTACTTCTTTTTAGATTCTGCAAAATGGAGAGTATTCACAGCTTTTGGCAGTTGGGAGACGACCTTCGAGGGCAAGCAAAAGTCTCCGAGGATCACAAATGGTTAATGGCTGCGTCTACATTGGCTGAGCAGACAAGGTCAAAGGGCGAGAGGAGGAACAACCTCGATTTCTCAAAGGGTCCAACTGAATTGAGGCCAAGAGATAATTATGGATTTCAAGAAGATAACAAGTTTGAAAGCTTTAATTTCAATATGTTAAATTTGGATGCCAAAATATCCGAAACCATTGCTAAAAGCCCCATCAGAAATGGTATTTACAACATGAATGCTGTGTATCAAAATCCTAATTCCAATTTGGGAAATATAAGCAAATATTACAATAATAACTTCAACAAAGAGCCTATCAAGAGCAGCAGTAACAATAGCAATAACAAGGAGGAGAACACAAATGCGAGCAGTACAGTTGACAAAAGGTTTAAGACTTTGCCTGCAGCAGAGACACTTCCTAGGGATGAGGTTCTTGGTGGGTATATCTTTGTTTGCAACAATGATACAATGCAGGAAGATTTAAAGCGACAACTATTTGGTAATTATACGATTCTTTTCTTATGCTGCTATTGATCTTTGGTTGAATGCTGATGTTTTCCATGAAAGTGAGCCATACCCTAACTATAGTTATGTTAGGCTAAGCTTAGAAAGTTTATTATCAGTGAATAAATTTTAAAATAAACTTATTGGCCAAAGTTGAAAAGTAGTAAGTTGCTTATTTTGACAAGAGCTATTTTTAAAGTACGTCTTACTTAAAAGTAAGGAGTAAGTAAGTTATCAAAACATGATTGAAATTAAAAAAAAATGTTACTTAAAAGTAACTTCCACTTCTTCTTTGGTTCAGTTAATATTGCTTTTAGACCTGAAAACTTTTGCTGCAGAGGCAGTTTAGTCAATTGGAGGCATGATTGTCAGAGTTGTTGGCCTTGTATGCTCGAAATCTTGACTTGTTTATATGTTTACTTATCCCTTGTTTGGTAGACATTAAAATCAGATTTTTAGCAAATTTTGATAAAAATTGATAAAATGTGCGGTTGAAAAGTCATGGGTCCCATAAACTGCGTAATTAAAATTAATTGTTGATTTTGATTTAAATTAAAATCTGGATTTTAATTTTTACCTAATGGGGACTTAATTTTATTGGAAAAGCAAATTTATGAACTACTGGCAGAGATGCTTCTGTTTCAAGTTGGAGTTACCAATTTTAAATGCTGGAGGCATACATCTACTTCAGTATTAAAATTGAATATTCTTTTGTTGGATAATCTGAATGGAATTAATGGATATTCTGATTCTAAGTTCTTGAAACAATCGAAGCCCTTGTATTTTGACAAAACCTTGGCATAATTAAACGCTATAGACTTTAATTTGCACCTCCGAATTAAAATTGCACAGGAAAAGTAAAAAATGTTGCACATACTTGTCCACATTTCACAGCATTTATATTACTGGAGTCCTTGGTAGTTATCCGTACTTAAATCTGTACGTTCTATTGCAGGTTTACCACCAAGATATAGAGACTCAGTGAGGGCTATAACACCAGGCTTGCCTCTGTTCCTCTATAATTACACCAATCACCAGTTGCACGGTATTTTTGAGGTTAGTTGCAATTTCTGTTTTGTACTTTGTCTGAGCAGTACCATGATGAGACTATGCGAGTTTTTTAATTACAATTCTTTTTAAGTTTAGATTGAACTGATCCTTCCTGGGATATTTTCATTGGCAGACTGAAAATATTGTGGATTTTATTGCACTAGTTGCGGTGTAATTTAGATTTTTGCAAGAAATTCAAATCCTAACTTCTCCTTTTTGTGTATGGTTATCCAGCCGTTCCAAGTGTAGAAAGGAAATCATTCCCAAATGTACAAGGATATGAAACAGAATTTGTTAAACTTTTACTTTGAGCAGAAAGTGGCTTTAGTTGTCACAATATTTTGAAGAATAACACTTCCATTCAGCAGTATAACCTGTAGTTAGGATTTGAGTCATTAGGCACACCTTTTGTCCTTTATAGCCAGTGGTGGAGCTAGGATTTTTTGTTGGGGGGATATTTCTATGGATCCTTAGCCATTGGAGCACTCATCCTCGTTAAAAATTTTTTCTACAGGGTTTTCACTCTCGTAACCATGATATGACTCTTTAAAGCAAATATCTGTTCTCTTCTTTAAGAAATATGTCCACTGCTTTTCAATAATATTATCCATCCATAATTGTGCTTGATATAATTTGCTTAGTCATTTCCGTTGTAAAATCGTGATTTGGCTTAAATTAGTGGGACGGAAGATTTATGCACAGAAAGACGAGTAATTGATGCTTCATAAGTTTAATACATGGCTATTATAAAAGCTTTCTATGCATGAAAAAAATTATATAGAAGGGACAACATATGCAAATGAAACACGCTGTTGGGGATTGAAAAGTCCGATTGTAAAGGTTGAGGATGTTTTTGCTATATATAGGTCATAAAATCTAAAGGCTAATTGTGCTAACTTTTCCAAAGAAAAAAACGAAAAAGAAAATGTAATAGTTGGGATTCCAATTAGAGTAGTCATGGTAAAAGATTCAGCTTTTACCACTGAGATGCAAAACCTACTCATTGATAAGCTAAGCTGTTAATACATAATATGTATTTATCGAAAAATTACCATAGAATTCTGGAAAAATATTAACAAATTGTTGCAAGGGCAGTCGTTCCTCCCTGCCCGCGGTCCCTCCGCCTCTGCTTGTAGCTTTTGAATCTTGATGAACTCTTCTTAAATTGTTTCTCAATTTTTTGCTTTGTACAGGCTGCAAGTTTTGGAGGTTCCAACATTGATCCCACTGCTTGGGAAGATAAAAAATGTAAAGGCGAGTCAAGGTTCCCTGCTCAGGTAACAAGTAGTCTTATGAACTATGATGTTCAGCTCCTGTGCATGTATGTCGTGGTTGTATTTTCTTTCCTTGATTATTGACTCTGCTGCTGCTTGTTTTATTATAGGTAAAGATTTGTGTAAGGAAACTCTGCAAACCTTTGGAGGAAGATGCTTTTAGGCCGGTTTTGCATCATTATGATGGTCCCAAGTTTCGTCTCGAGTTGTCTGTACCTGAGGTAAGATGATGAGGATATGTTTGCCTAAGTTTGAAAGAAATAAACGTACTTTTGCCTTACTCTCAAAACAAATTACTTCTTAGTGATTTTGATTGATAAAAAGGTATTTGTTTAAAGCTTTTTACAAACGTTTAGAGCTTAATGTGCAGTCGTAATGGCAAACTTCTGCGATCTGATGGTCTAAAATTCTAAATTATTATGTTGTGACAGACCTTGGACTTGCTAGATCTTTGTGAACAAACCGGAGTGTGGAGTCCTGCCTCTGATACTCAAAGGGAAATGTAGTTCTGCTTGTGTATTATGTAGGTTTTGTTTGTATGTGGGTTTTCGCGGATTTTCCATAAAAGCGCAAGCATGGGAGCCAAATCTGATTTGCGAGTAGGATCAGCTTGCGAGTTTTCTTGGCCAATAACTGGTGTGTGTGTTGTGAAGCTGGGGTGTTAAAGCTTTTCACTATAATTAATGCTGTAATAGTATAGACAAGTTTTAAGAAATGCCCAAGTTCTATTTGTGGAATGACTCTTATTTTGGAATTCAGGGTGGAGAAATCCCGTTATCTTTGAATTCGGGCTGGATATCCAGTTATGAATGAAGTTGAATGTCTTGAAAGTTCGGTTTTCAAAGCCCTATTTATTTTAAGAAGCAATAAATAATTACATAACTGCTCTAATTTACCGAAATTATTGATTCTTAATCCTGAATTCTATGTATGTGTGGTTTTGAATTTGACTAAGATCATCTTTAAATAGTCCCTTTGAATCTGCAATTTAAGGGGATATCTTTTTTTTTCGTGAAAAATGAATGATTTGTGTGTAGATATTTATCAATTAACAAATTATCAATTAAATAACGTAAAATATAAGAAGAGGACAGTTAGAAAGAAAGAAAGACTTAAGAGAGTCACGTCAATGATACTTTCCTGAAATCGTGTTGGCCTCCTTTTGTGCGGGTATCACTATATAGTTCCAAGGTAAAACTCATATAGCTTACAACTGATTTTCATTTTATGTACATGATTACAGCGAGATAAAGGGCAGACTTTTATCGAGTTGTCAAAAGTATAAGAATATAATATGAAATGGGGTAATTAGCACATAATGTTTCCACATTTTACTGTTATTGTGGAAAACATNAAGGTAAAACTCATATAGCTTACAACCGATTTTCATTTTATGTACATGATTACAGCGAGATAAAGGGCAGACTTTTATCGAGTTGTCAAAAGTATAAGAATATAATATGAAATGGGGTAATTAGCACATAATGTTTCCACATTTTACTGTTATTGTGGAAAACATCATTACCTTTCATTTTTTGACATTTTCACCCTTATTTTCATCTTTCATTGCACAAAAACTTATTTTTATTCATTTTCCCAATTAAAAATTGTAAAACGATGGTTTGCACAATCGAATGTGTACTTAATGGTGAAAATGCCAAAAAAATGAAAGGTATGGACATTTTTTGCAACAATAGTTAAAGGTAGAGACACTATGTACTAATTACCATTTTAATAATTTATTTGCGATTGATTTGCGCTTTTTAAAAAAAATTGGGACTATGATATATCTTTTACCACCAAAACTTTCAGTTCTAGATGGTCCCATTAAATCCATATGGAGTAGTTCAAAAGGTTTGCTTGTCAAGATCTCAGAAGTTC
>CAIGRM010098416.1:0-12761 GCA_903798335.1 Fraxinus albicans | reverse complement strand
TATTAAATATAAACTAAACAAACTTGCATTGCACGTTGCTTGCATATAATTTATTTATATATAGGTTTGGGACTGTACTGACAAGAATTAAAGGTTTGAGATTTATTTACACTTTTTTGAAAAGATTAGGGACCCGGATGCAATTTTCCCTAATAAAAATGAAGTGGAAAGATCGCAAACCACAATCCACCTTTTTTCTCAGTCTTTCACTGCACCACAAAATTGTATATTACAAGGGGAATGCCTCTATCTTTAAATTCTGTTTTTTATCCTAAAAGAATATCCCGGAAAAATTTATTTCAAAACAAAAGAACTTTGAAGCATGGACACACCTTCATGGCAAGAGTATCCATGGGGTGGGGGGCAGGTATTGTACGTTGACATGGCTTTGATAAAGAATGACGGACACACCTTCATGGCGAGTGCGGAGTGTCCATGAGGAACACGTATTGAATGTTAACATGGCTTTGACAAAGAAACGGCATCGCAACTACACAATGCAAAATAATGGAAACAAGAAGGAAAAGAAGGAATGAATCTAAATCATAAGGCTAACACAATTTACATGTCAAAAAAAAAAAAAGAGAGAGAGAACGAAAGAAAGAGGTAACTTGAATCCGGCAATCTACCACGGAGAGGAGATGAAAGAGAGAGTGAAATGAAATTGGTGCATGTTCGGAGGATTTGGAGAATGGAAAAATATTTGCCATTTTAGTACTTATATTTTAAAAATGTTTACTTCCTTCTTTAGGCTTAGGCAAACATGTCGTGATCTCTATCCTTGTGAGGATGGAGTGAAATAAGTATTGAAAATTCAAAAGAGGGTCAGGGTGGGATCTACTATTTATCATTATGACAAGTATATATTGAAAATGTAGTATTTCATGCAATTGGGCTAATATTCTCGAACCTTGTTTTTATATGACATAATCAATTTGATCATATACCGGTTGTTCATTTTCATTGTTCAAATAATGGACAAAACAAAAAATAATTATTCTAGGGATGACAACACGAAAACTCGGATTTGACCATAAGTTTGTTCGTGTACTTGGAAGAGTTGTATGCTGCTAAGAACTTAAATTTCAAATTTCGAAAATACTACAATAACATAAGATTTCTTGAACAAGGAAATAAGACTTGTTCAAGTTTATATAAAAACTTGAAGTTTAGAACTCATACAACTCGAAAGAAATTAATCACGCGATAGGTATTTTGCTTTAAAAACCTTATGATTTATTATTTAGACCTTCGATATATAGTAATTTAGAAAGGGAAAAAAAAAGCCTTATCTCTAATTAAAGAAATTGGCCTCGCCACTTGGACGGGTAAAGAAGTTGCTTTCACAATTTCTAAACAAAAATTATTAGAATATTCTATTTTTTTTTAATAATAATAAATAGTTGAATTTTGTTACGCCACCGTAAATGATTTATTTGTCAACAGTAGGAACCCGTGATGTCAAAGTTCAAACCTATAATTTCTCAAATGAAATATTATAATTAAACAAGTAGTGTTGTTACGCGTTAATGGAGTTTTTTTATTATTTATTTCTACTCGTTTGATAATAATAATAATAATAATATACAAATTTTATCTCTCTCTCTCTCTCTCTCTCTCTCTCTCTATATATATATATATATATATATATATTATAATGTTGGTCGAGTCAAATTTTTATTTTATTTTTCCTTCTTCACAAAAATTTTACACAAAAGGCAGAAATTGTATGTCCAAACTCTCTTTGTCCGAAAGAATTTTACGCTAAAAATTTGACAATTGACTATATAAATTAGTCATTATAATGTCAAAAATTTCAACTTGTCAATTTTTGCATGCATAGCACATAAGTCTCAGCCTTTTTTTTTTCTCCATTCAAACTTTGACATTTCCATATTTGTGATACCAAGTTTGGATTATGACATGAAACTTCTTTATATTTCTATATGGACAAGTATCAATTAACATTAAATAAAATTTTATTTAAGTTGACGTCAGAGTTAATGCAAATAAAATAGCTATTTTAAATTCATCGTTTAACGAGTTCTCATTTTGAAATGTGCATCACATAGTTGGTCACTAGTTTTTCGAAACGATGCCAAGAGCATATCCGAAATCGAGAAATATAGTTTG
The DNA here is from genome assembly GCA_903798335.1 of Fraxinus albicans. Classification (NCBI taxonomy): domain Eukaryota; kingdom Viridiplantae; phylum Streptophyta; class Magnoliopsida; order Lamiales; family Oleaceae; genus Fraxinus; species Fraxinus albicans. The sequence continues at coordinate 10,628 of CAIGRM010098416.1, read as the reverse complement.
AAAGTGAAAATATGCCAACAGAGGTGAAGGAGACAACGAATTAAATTTATTAAATTCATTTCTTGTAACTTTTTAAATTGTCACGGTCACCTCATCGTTCAACAAATTTGCTAATTGAAATGTACGTTTGAGAATTGTAATCCGAAATTGACATGCAAACTCAATTGGTAAAAATCCCGGCTGTAAAAAAATATCTATTTTTCTTGAGGGTCCACCCTACTGACCCCTAAATTCTCCCATGAAACATGATTAACAAAGTGAGATGTTTGTTTGTTATGTCGATTAATCTAGTATATCTTTTTATATATATGCAAAAATTACTTATTCATTGGACAAGCGTGACCATTTTACGAAATCGACAATACTAAAGTTTGTATTGAAATGTTGACAGATATATTAGAAGTCCAAAAGGTGATACGTTGTTTGTATGGAATGTACGAAGAGAAGATAAATGCGTGTGCAAATGGTGGTGGCTGTGGTGCGGCTGACGGCGGTGGACAGCGACCATTGAAGGTGGCAGCCATATTTCGGACCACCTGGATTTTGTTTGCTCAATGGCTACCATATCTTATTCTACAAAATATCATCTAGAAATTGACAATTTTGCCCTTTTGCTTCTTTATTTTATTTTATTTTGTGTGCACAGTTTTTTTTTTTTCATTTCTTTGAAGTGAAATTTTATCGGCATATTTATTATTATTTTTTCATTTTCAATCTAGTGATATTTACTTCTTTAATATTTTTAAATTATAAGTGTGACAGTTTTAAATAAATTAAAAATGAAAAGGTAAATATGATATTTTGGCCAACAGATGAATTGTTGGAGAAGGTGGCTTATGAGGGTTTTCCACTTTCAATATTTAATGATGATACTTCTTTGAATTTTAAAGTATGATATAATTGTCAAAGTGCACAGTATGAAGTTTTAATTATAATTTTTTAATAAATAATAAAACAAGGTTCTCTCATTCACCCATTTCAATTATTTATTTATTTATTAATTCACATTCGCATGTTGTCATTTGACAATGATTATTCTTTCTCATGCTTAACCAAAAATAAATAAATATTTTATTTTCCAACAAATATGAATGGAATTAAAAACTCGTAATCATTCTCTATCGATTATATTTTTATAATAATAGTTGATTAGTTCGAAATAAAAACTCGTTTGACTTTTCTGATCAACTTATTTTTTCTATTTCTAAGCAATTTGTTGTTTGAAGAAAATTTTGAATTAATTGCTATAAAATAGTTAGGAAGACGAACAATTTGAAAATAATAATAATTTATTTTGAATGAAGCTTTGGTTGGAAGATGAAAATGTAACCCATTCTAGAAGCCAACTCAAGGTCAAAGGTAAGTATGCCCCGGCACTAATGATGGTAAAACCTAGCACTAAGAGATAAAGTGGAAATCATATAAATTTTGAAAAATAATTAAATGAAGTCAATGAAAAATTATGACAATTATTAAGGGTAAACTAATTCAACACATTAGAAATGATTATATCAGTATAGTAATTACTTTTATGTTATAATTTTATTTTAAACAAAAATATATCACAATCTTCCTTTCTTTATTTGAGTTTAGGTCTAATTATGAAAAAAAAAAAAAAAAATACAAAATCACCGAAGGGAAAAGACGTTAACATTTAAGAAAAGCTATAAATTCGTTAGTTCAGCTTCAAATTCTATTTTTTTATAATTTTACTAGTGATTGCAATTTTTTTTTTTTTTTAGATTTTAAACTTAAGCGTTTTAAAAACTTGACATTTCTAATAGTTACTTTAATGGTCAAGGTCATAACAATCCACTCTACCTTTTTTTTAATAACCGTGAGTGTCCGGACCATTTTGCGCCTACCTCAATTAATTCCACGAAACCTTAAAATTTACGGTCGGATACTCACTTCAATAGCCCTGAGTGGACTCGAACGACGGCCATTAGAAAGCAAACCCAAAATCCGACTAATTGAGCAACCCCTCAAGGTTAACAATCCACTCTACTTTATTTATTTTTTCAAAATATACACGAGGTACAAGATAATGTAGAAACCTCACTTATGTCTTGAGATGGAGGCCCGAAAACCCTTAATGAGGACTAAATGATTTTGTAAAAAATAAAATAAATCCTTAATTAATTGTTGAGAATTTAAATAGTTTCCTTAACCTTAAAGAAAACAAACTTGTTATTACTTGATTTATTGTTTAATTTGACTTTGAAAAAATAGAAATAGTAAAAAGGATGTTTTTCAAATCGAAGTTGGTAAAAGTCTTTGAACAAATTCATTGAAAGTGGCTGACTCAAAGAAATTAAAGAATGTTACAATCAAATACTAATGTGGACTATCCCATGCCACAGTAATTTGTTTGTTACATTTCAAATGCCACCCCATATTGGGACCCACTAGAAATTCTCCCCAAATTACTTTATTTTTTATATTTTAAAACCCAATTTTCCAAATTTTACACTTGTACATTTTTGTTTGTCTTGTAAAATCGTAACAATTCCTCAATTTTTTGAAGAATAGTTAATTGTTGCTGGTCAATGAAGCAAGTTAAAAATAAAAATAAAAAAACATAGAAATAAGGATAAAGTTATATTGCAGTTGAGGTCTCTAATATATTAAATTGTACAAAAGTATACTCAATCTTTATTTATTGACACTTAAAACCCTCGACCTTTTAAATTTATAGTAACTCGATCTCGAATATAATGTTTATATCTACATTGTTATTAGAAAAGAAAAAAAATTGTAAAAATAAATTCCTCTTCTCTTCCAGCACAATTGGGACGAGGGAATACACGAGATCCACCAATAAATTCTTTTCTTCCAGCACAATTGGGACGAAAATATAATCTTTTTAAGTTTTTCTTTGAAAATCAATTTTGTTCATTTTAGTCAACTTATAAAGTCAAATAAATCCAATAACTAAGATAAATTTTTGATGCGATTATTTAGTCACGTCTCTAGTCATCTAAAACACTAAAGAAGCAATAAATGTATTATATTTAGTAGAGTTTCAACCACTCCACCTCACAAAATTAAATATAAAGGTAGCTAATCCCAATAATTTAAGACCAAGTACCTAAAACTAAAGAGAAATGCTATTCATCCCCACTGGGGATGCATTCCCAATCTATTTGACGTTAATGTGGCATTAAATTATAGGTAAAATTAAATAAGTCATTTAATTTCACCTATCATTTAAACAATCATTTACATCCACATAGACTGGGGATACATCCCCACTGGGGATGAATAGCATTTTTCAAAACTAAATTAAATTTTGCCTGCAAAGAAAGTCAAGTGAAGCAAATAGAATTATATGCAAGTTGACAAAGTGTATGATTTTCCGCTTTGGCAATTTCATTGTGTTTTGTGCCACGTCACGTTTCAATTAAAAATATATATACCCCTTGACTTTTTCATCTTTTTTCCACTACTTCACATTCCACGTTAGTAAAATGCCAATCCCAACTTTGTTATCACCATTAAACTCTTGAAAATCAAAAGTAAGTTCAACAATACACATTAATTTTATTGCAATTTCTAACCACTTAAGTAAAGTACTAATTTGCCCCATATATGTTTGAATAAAACAAAAGCGTGATAGAAAATATCACTCATTACGAAACATTCTAATAAAATATTTAGACGAAAACCATCAGACTATAACACATGTCTGGTTTCGTTGAAAATCAGATTTTCAATAGATTTTGATACGAATAAATGAAATATATGATTGATAAAATTATGGGTCCAAAAAATGTACGACCGAAAACAATGAGAAAAAGTAAATTTGAGAAAATGGGGACAAAACATGTTCCATATGTGCTAATTTTATGAAAGTGGTTTGCGGAGGTGAAAATTGGAAATGACCAATAAATGAAAACTACTAGTTTCATCAACCTTACCTCCTCGCAGTGGCAGTCAACACTGCAAAATTTATATATATATATATATATATATATTATTATTATTATTATTATTTTTTTAATATGCAAACAAATCCCCGCAAGCACGCATCCACTCCTCTCTCTCTACTTGTTTTTATTATCTCAATCAACACTCCCCACACAAAAGTCAACGCTTATTTCTCTCTCTCTCTCTCCCTCTAAAATTTCACCATTTCTTTCTTTTAGTAATGAAATGAAGTTTTGAAAGGATTCAAGATTATTTTTTGCTTGATTTGAGTTTTTTTGTTCCTTTACCGGGTTGAATCTTGAATTTTTTGTTAATGGGTAACGGAGTAGGGAAGCTGAGCTTGTGCTTCACCGGAGCTGTAAACGCCGATGAAGCTCGGCGGCGGAGGAAGGACATGGCGATGATGATATCTGATCCGTTAGATGATCTGGGTCACTCTTTTTGCTACGTACGACCCGAATTGACGAGGCTGTCTTCGTCTAAGGTGCATACGGAATACGAGGAAGCATCTACGACGACGTTCAGGTCAATCTCCGGAGCTTCCGTTAGTGCCAACACATCCACGCCGCTCTCTACGGCGTTTGTCGACCACTATTCGTATAACAGTATTGACCGTGCCTCCGCCTTTGAGAGTTCTACCTCCTTTGCTTCAATCCCACTGCAAATCATCCCGAGAAGTTCCGGCACCCACTCCGGCCCGTTGTTCAATAATTCGGGCTTGATTCCGAACTCGGGCCCTATGGAGCGTGGCTTCATGTCTGGCCCAATTGAGAGGGGATTCTTATCGGGCCCCCTCGATCGCGGGATCCTCTCGGGACCTCTCGAAAAAGGCAGCTCCGATCAGTTCCAGAGAAGCTATTCCCATGGGGGTTTTGCGTTTCGGCCCAGATCGAGAAAAGGATCGTTGATTCGGGCCCTGAGAAGAGCTTTATCAAAGAGCATCGCCAGAGGTCAGAACTCCATTGTTGCTCCGATCAAAGGAATGGTTTCAATGAAGGAAAATGATTGGATGGTGAGTTCTGAGAAGCAGAACGAGTTAACAATCAGTAGTAGTGTGAATTTCAGCAGTGAGTGTAGCTTGGATGATGATGATTCATTGGAAAATCAGAATCTTCAGTGGGCTCAAGGAAAAGCAGGGGAGGACCGAGTTCATGTTGTCATCTCTGAGGAACATGAATGGGTTTTTGTAGGGATTTATGATGGATTTAATGGCCCTGATGCACCTGATTATTTGTTATCCAATTTGTATTCAGCTGTTCATAAAGAGCTCAAAGGTTTGTTATGGGATGACAATAATAAGACTGACAAGTCATTGGTTTGTAATTCCTTTGCTGTGACTGAGAATGGAAACTTGGAAGCAGACGATTTTAGTTCGACTAAGAGTTTTGGTGAGGTGGTTTTACGGGATAGGACTAAGGATGGTTGTTCTAGATGTGTAGAGCCTGAGAATTATCCTAACGATAATGGGGATTTGAATTATGATTTGTGGTATAAGAAAAAACGGGGGAGGAATTTGAAGAGTAAGTATAAAGGAGTGGCGAAGAAATGGGAGGAGAATCAGAGGAGGTGGAGATGTGAATGGGATAGGGAAAGATTAGAGCTTGATAGGAGATTGAAAGAGCAGTTGAACAAAAACCGATCAAATGCATCAGGGGCAGCTAACCACTTGGATGTGCTAAAAGCCCTTTCTCAAGCATTGAAGAAAACGGAGGATGCATATTTGGATCTTGCTGATAAGATGGTCATGGAGAATCCCGAGCTTTCTTTGATGGGTTCGTGTGTTCTTGTGATGTTGATGAAGGGAGAGGATGTTTACATGATGAATGTGGGCGATAGTCGAGCAATTCTGGCTCGGAAGAAAGAACCAGATCTTTGGAGCCAGGATTTGGAGAGAATCAGTGAAGAATCATTACATGACCTCGAGACGTTTGACAGTGATATGTCAAATGCACTACCCAGCTTAACTGCTTTTCAGCTCACCATGGATCATAGCACGTCTGAGGACGAGGTGAAAAGAAAACCTCTAGTTTGGATATTTGATTTTTATTGTGTTTTAGTTTTGATTGATCATATAATACTATATTTTCAGGAGGTTCAAAGAATTCGAAGTGAGCACTCAGACGATGCTTCTGCCGTGATCAATGACCGCGTAAAAGGTTCATTAAAGGTCACTCGAGCTTTTGGTGCCGGTTTTCTCAAGCAGGTATTTCCTGCTATTGGATTTTTCCACACAACCTCTTGCAGTAGATAATGTAGATAAAACGTGGATAAAGTTTATGTTGTTGATTCCTTATGTGTTTAAGAAAAGTAGATTCCTCAATTGGCCACGATAAGTTCTTTCAACGAGTTAACATCAAAAGTAAGGAGGAGGATACTTTTATGCTTAGCCTTTCTGAGGTAGATAAAAGTTGCTTTATCTTAACATATTTGGGATGGTTGTTGACATCCCGACCAACGATGTTTACCTGAAAGTGTTTTGTATTTCATTATCATGTGATATGCAACTTATTCTGCCATTGATTCTAGTGGAAAGTAAGTCCTAGAAATGAATAATTTGTTTCTTTGGTTTGTTGGATTTCATTCCTGGGGCAGAGAGAAAAAATATCTTTAGTTTTAAAGTAAAGTTTGCCTCTTGGCATTTTTTTTGAGATCATGCAATTGGATTGCCAATTTCTAATGCTTGTTTGATAAGTGGATTACACATTATTGGACACTATTAAGGACCTATTTGACAGGGCTTTTGCTTCTGGTTTTTTCCTAGGAAGTCGCTTTGAACCAGCTTTCTTTAAAAGCTCTTCTAATCACATAAAACATTTCAATGAACAGGCTCAAAAGCAACTTAATCTTAGAAGTAGCTTTTGACTTTTCAAAAGTCATGTCAAACGGGGTCTAAATAAGCACAAGAAGTACAAATTTTGTCCGCTCTACTGTTGAGTACAATTTTAATACTGCTTATCGTACATGGTGCCATAAATAGTTCGCTGAAACTCCTCAAGATTCCTGTATACTAGATGGCATCACTTTTTCCGTGCTCGATTTTTGGATATTATCTTTTAATTGTAGTTCTATAGGAGAAAATATTTGATGGCAATTATTTCCATCAGAAATGTTATTTTGTTCATGTGCTTTTGAAATTTTTGTGCTTAAATTTCTTGTGTTTGTACAGCCAAAATGGAACGATGCACTTCTAGAGATGTTCAGAATTAACTACATTGGAACTTCACCTTATATCAACTGTCTACCATCACTCTACCATCACAGATTAGGGCCAAGAGACAGGTTCTTGATATTGTCATCGGACGGTCTCTATCAATACTTCACGAATGAAGAGGCTGTATCCGAAGTTGAACTCTTTCTCTCTTGGTCTCCAGAAGGAGATCCCGCACAACACTTGGTCGAGGAATTGCTATTTCGTGCAGCAAAAAAAGCTAGTAAGTTTTTGTTTTACTTAGATTATATTGTTGTCTCATCGTACTCGTCCCTACTGATATGAGAAAACTAAGATGTCATGTTTGCTATAATGCTTTGATTTCAGGCATGAATTTTCAAGAATTGCTTGAAATACCACAAGGAGATCGACGTCGCTACCATGACGACGTTTCGATAATAGTTGTTTCTTTGGAGGGAAGAATATGGAGATCATGTGTATAATTAAGTTGAAAAGAAAACAATAAACAGATTATGATTCAAAAAATCTGTCCAGTACCCATTTTTGATGTTTTTTTTTCCTAATCACCTTTTGTAACATGACAACAATTAAGTTGTTAGGATAAGTGAAAACTTAGTTGTGCATTGTACGTACTAGGTGATGAGGATTGTAAAGGTGAAAATTTGTTATTTTTCCAAATAAATGACATCCTATGGAAGAAAATTTTGTTCTGCAACTTCATTTTCAGTATTTTGTCAGCTTTTTTCGCCAAATTCTACTTGTCTTTTGAGGAATTGTGTCGAAATCTCGAAGTACTAATCTCTGCTTATACTTAGCTCGTTTTTCATAGATTCAAAAGTAGGAATTACGACTTAATTCTCTTGTCATGCTATGTTCTCAAGTTTGTCGTGGATTTCGGCAGAAACTAAACTAGGAATTGCATTGAAAGGGCAATCGGGGTGAGGGGTCTATGTAATAATAACATACTCTAACTGCTAACTAATTGAGAAAATGAGTAGTAAATGCAATGTAGGTGAGGAGGTTGGTCATTTTGTCATTAATATTTCACCGACAATTCAGATATACTTTGCTAAATTTATTCCATTTGGCCATTAATGGGTTCTCTGAAATTCCATTAAATCAAGGGAAAATTATTTCTTATACATTTGTTGTGCATTTTCTCGGATTCTGGATATTTTGTGATGGGATTTTTTCTTTTTTTCTTCATAACAGTAGATGAAAGTGTAAAATTTATATCAACTATATAAAGAAAATAGTTAGGGTCCTCAGTCTTTCAAAATAGAGCAAGTAAGGCCTCAACTTTCAATTTGTCATAACCCGGTTTCCAACATTTTGACTATGTATGCTGAAATATGATGTTGACTAAATAATTTTTACATTCATGCTGCATGTACATTATGGTAGACAACAAATATGACACTATTTCATGTGACAACAATCTATACCATTGATACATTCATCACATCATTGCCTAGATTTCTTCCACCTAGGAAAATGTCATTTTTTATGTCAACCATAGATGTACATCTAAGCTTAATTGTAACTTTTAATACTCCTAAAAATAATTCTAATTTTACATAAGGAGTTACATAAACTTTTACAAATGGATTATTGTTACAACACCGATGACACCAAATGTCATTAAATGAAATGTACAATTTAATGAATTACATAAGTTCATCTTTAATTGATACTCTCTCCATCCCACATAGATATGCCTGTTTTCATGTTCGCACAAATTAAAAAAATGTATTTAATATAGTTACATCAAGGTGTACATCACACTCACATCGGGGTGGGACCTACTTGTATAAAATATTTTTTTATTCAAGCGGATCCCACCCCCCATGTGAGTGTGATGTACACGCCGATGTACACCTTGATGTACCGGTAGCAAAACCGTAAATGAAATGTACAATTTAATGAATTACATAAGTTCATCTTTAATTGATACTCTCTCCATCCCACATAGATATGCCTGTTTTCATGTTCGCACAAATTAAAAAAATGTATTTAATATAGTTGGAAATATAATTTTTTTCTTACATTTTTTTCTAATATAGCCTACATTAAACTATTATTTTTAATATGAATAGCTCATATTTATTGATAATAAGACACATTGTATAAGGGTATATCGGAAAACTAAGAAATCAATTATGCACTTAACAAAGAAAGTGATGTATAATTTGAGATAAACAAAAAAGAAAAGAAAACTTATTTTTATGGGAAGAAAAGAGTAGCATTATTCTATTCAAAACCTTCATCACATCGTTCCACGTGTTCTTATACTTGTGTTCCTACGTTGGAACCCAAAAAATATAGACGATATACACACACTCTTATCACCCTTTGAAATAGTCCCATTTAACAAAACCGAGCCCCGGTTCGGCTAACATTAAAAATTAGAATTATGTTATATGTACATTTCAGTACATTTACAATTACATCCCTCGTATGGAGGGAACATGTGCAATGATGTGATATTTATCTTTAAAATCAATGGTGTAGATCATATCATAATGTAGAGTGTAAACTAAAGTGTATATGTAGTGTGATTGTAAAAATTATTGCTCAAAGTCAAACACTAATTTAAATTCCCAAATACTATACATTTATTAACCGCATTTCATGAAATTAAATACTATTTCAGTATTTCTCCTTAAAATTTTAATCCGATACTCTATTAGTGACTAATGCCTTTTTCTCGTCTCAATATTTTCATTTCATTAATATATACAAAATGTGTAATCACACATTCTTTTGATAAAGTAATTTTGTACGTGGACTAATAACTTTTTTTTACTTTTTGATCATACATTCTCCAAAAATTCACTTTCTGTAAAATATATTTTAAAAAATTACATCAAACATACGGATGGGGTAGTTGTCTGTGGATGAGTTGAGCAAGGCAAGGGAGGGCAGGGTAGGTGAGATAGGACCCTTTTTTTGGTTGGTTTTATCAAGCACTACTCTACTTTGGAATAATGCCATTTTTTATTTTTATTTTATTGACTTTATTTTGAAGTTTTCTTTCAAGAAAATGGCAATCCTAGGCGGCGTGCATCTCCAAGTGATGTCTAAACATAATATTCCCCTCACTTCAAATAGTCAACTCTCAAAATTTTGTTTGAGACTTTTTTAATTAATATTTTAAAATTGAAAGAGGCAAACACATTCTCAATAATTAAATACATTTAAATTATTTCAATTTTCAACTGAGGAAAATAATTTGGAAGGAAAGTAGTGAAAATAAAAGATCAATATTTTTTGGGAGTGGAAAAATTAAATATTGAAGATAAAAAGTCATCTTCGATTGTAAACTTGAGAATTCAAGAATCGTATTTTCCGTAAGCCAATAGCAACTTCTTCTATGTTTAGAATATCTCTTTCTATATATAAAAAGTGCCTATTTAACGGAATTTGTTGGTTTAACGGAAAAACTAACGGAATTTGTTGTTTTAACGGATTATGTAACGGAATTTCTTGTTTTAAACAGGCAGCTGCACCTTCCTTCAGTATTTTTATC
>CAIGRM010098411.1:0-13011 GCA_903798335.1 Fraxinus albicans | reverse complement strand
CTTATTCTTTTGAATATGTAATCTTTCCAAAAAATAATTTAATTGTAATCACATTCTTCTATGAAGAGTTACATTGTCATCAACTGAACAAGGCTTGGATTGGGTTTTTTTATAGGTCCAATTCTTGCAAAATATAGTCCATTTATTGCTTGGGCTTCTCCATTTCCATGCAAGTCCAGCTCAAACTTTGTAGACACACCTGAAAAGATTGACGCAACGACGTCGTCTGTTGGTAGAAGAATCCAGAAGCAATTCTCAATCCTCTCATCATCTGCATTTATATACAGTAGTCAGTCTACTTTATCATTTCTTCTCAAAATCTACAAGCTTCTCCTGGAAGCCCTAATCAGAAGCATAAACAAATCTCTGCAATAAAATTGAATTACAATGGCGGAGCATTTAGCTTCGATATTTGGAACGGAGAAGGACAGGGTGAATTGCCCCTTCTACTTCAAGATCGGTGCGTGCCGCCATGGCGACCGCTGCTCTCGCCTCCACACCAAACCCAGCATCAGCCCGACCCTATTGCTCACTAACATGTACCAGCGACCCGACATGATAACCCCAGGCGTCGACGCCCAAGGCCAGCCTATCGATCCCAAAGCCATGCAGGAACACTTCGAGGTTTGTCTTCTATTTTACCTTCTATGTTTTGGTAAAATGTTTTTTAATAATTGTTTCTGGATAGTGTTATTTTCTTGTAGTGAATGAATAACATGTGATGTTCTTTAGGAGTAATTACGTGGTAATTGAGCTACACTTGTTAAAAAATTTCAGTTTGCCGGGAGATAATTTTATTGGATGTTACGTTCTGGTGTTGGATTTTATGTTGATCTGAGTTTTTATGCTTATAAAAATGACTATTTTTACAGTCACTATTCATTTGTGATCCCAGCGTTACTTTTGGTGTATAATAAAAGGAGAGAAGAAAATTCTTTTAATGAAATAGGAATATTAAGTATCTTATTGAGAACTGCGTAAAATAATTACACCAGGAACTGAATTTATAGACTGAAAGTTAACAATCTTCCCTAAAAATACTCAGATATGATCTGTTAAAAAAAACCTATTTTTACTCTTTTATTGACAACTAATTACCGACTTAGTCCACTCTAAAAATAAAGGTTGATTTATTCAAAACAATAACAGAAATTAGCATGTAAGACGCACTAATTTGTGACACTCCCCCTTAATGCATGCTTACTATCAATAACTCCAAGAGCAACTCTGAAATCCTCAAACTTGGACTTTGCTAAAGCCTTGGTAAATATATCTGAAACTTTGCCGAGACTACAAACTCCTTTCAGATCAATTTCTTGACTCAACACCTTCTCCCGTACAAAGTGGTGATGAACTTCAATATGTTTTGTTCTTCCATGGAAATCTGGTTTAGAAACAAGTTTAATAGCACTTTCATTGTCACATTGAATTTGCACAGCATAATTGACTTGACAAAATATATCTTCCACTAGCTTCAACCAAATACACTCGTGTAGCCATAGTTGCTGACACATATTCTGCTTTGGTGCTCGACAAAGCAACAGTAGGCTGCTTCTTGCTGCGCCATGAAACCATTCACATCGCCTGCCCAATCTGCATCACAAAAGCCACTCAACAAAAATTCTTCATTTTTCTTATGTGAAAGACCAAAATCAAGAGATCCTTTTACATAACGTAAAACTCTTTTTGCTGCATCTAAATGAGGAACTCTTGGACTCTGCATGAATTGAGAAATAACACCAACAGAGTATGCGATGTCTGATCTTGCGATAGTTAAATAAATTAAACTTCCAACAAGCTGTGCTGTCGCACTCCCTTGGCATCCTTCAACAATTTTCCTTCCTCTTTCTTCAACTTGAGATGTGGCTCCATAGGAGTGGCCATTGTCTTTGACTCCCCCATAATAAAAAACTTCAGATTTTTCCTGCCATATCCCTTTTGAGAGATAAAATATCCCTGACCTGAATCTTCAATTTCCAGACCAAGAAAATATTCAACCTCACCCAAGTTCTTCATTTTGAAACAAATTGATAGTTCATTCCTTAGGCAGGAAATTTCAGCTTCATTGTTAAGTATCATGTCATCAACATACAATAATACCAAAAAAATGCATTTTCGATTCCACTTTCACAAACAAACTAGAGTCTGAATTTGAAACTTTGAATCCACAAAAGATAAGATATTGAGATATCTTACCATACCAATCACGCGGTGCTTGTTTCAATCCATGTAGTGCTTTCTTCAATTGACAAACATGGTGCGAAAATTGTTTGGAGATGAAACCTTGGGGTAGTTCCATGAATACATCACGGTCTAATTCTCCATAAAGAAATGTATTCTTCACAATAAGTTGCCACAACTTCCAACTTCTAAACTTCCAACTTATAAAGGCAGCAAGTGAAAAAATTGATCTGACAGTCCCCATTTTTGCTACTGGACTGAAGGTTTCTTCATAATCTAACCCATAGCTTTGAGAGAAACCACGAGCAACAAGACAAGTTTTATACCTATCTACTGACCCATCTTTTTTCTTCTTCAATCTGTAAACCCATTTGCAAGTGATTGGCTCACAATTTACTGGTTTTGACACAAGCTTCATGTCTCATTTTTTTTCCAATGCTTCGATTTCTTCTTGCATTGCTGCTTTCCATTCTGGACTGCCTTTAGCTTCATCATAGCATGCTGGTTCTTCTTCATCTAATGCCCCAGTAAAAAAAAGGAAGCCACGGAGCATTGATTCAGCTGCACTTCATATTCTTTAAGGTACTCAGGTTGCCTTTTTCTCCCTTGTAAAAAAACTATAGCATTGATTTTTTGAGTAATGCTACACGTACATAATGTGGTTTTCATACAGGTGTCCACCCCCTCACAAGGAGTGAACAGTGCGGCTAACCCTAGTTCACGATTTTGGAGAGTTTTACACGGCTCATACTACTCATACATCTCCATCCTTTCCTATGTGAATCATAGCCAACAAATACACCTTTCTTTGCTTTTGGGTCAAGTTTAGTTCGATTATTATTGGAAATATGAACATAGCAAATCGACCCAAACACCTGAAAGTAATTTACATTTCGCTTTACATCATATAAGATTTCAAAAGGAGATTTTTCTTTACCTGGCCATGGAGGTAAGGAATTGATTGCATGGCATGCACATTGAACAACCTCTGCCTAAAGCTCCTGTGAAAGATTTTTATCATGCAGCCATGATGAGTTTGTTGAAGCAAGATGTCCCAATTTTCTTTTGGCAATCCCATTTTTGCTGAGGAGTATTAGGACATGTCATTTGTCGTTGAATACCATTATTATTACAATATTGAAAGAAGTCACTTGACATGCATTCACTACCATTGTCACTCAAACATTTTATTTTTCTCCCAAATTGTGTCTATATAGATATCTGAAACTTTTAACTTTGTTAGTGTCTCACTCTTTTGTCTCAAAAAATACACCCAAGTGTACCTTGAATAGTCATCTACCAATACCATTTCATAGTAATATCCACTATAGTTAGGTGTTCTTGTGGGTCCCATCAAATCTATATGCACCACTTCTAACAAGGCTGACCTTCGATTTGATGAGCGTTTGAAAGGAAGGAGATGTGATTTTCCATATTGACAGCCTTGACACACCACATTTTCATGTACATCTTTCAGAGTTGGAATCTGATAAATCCCAATTAGTAACAACAATAAAGAATAGAAAGGAAGCAGGAAATGTTTTGTATTAATAGAATGAAAAACTACAACTCAAAATGGAAATCATAAGAGGCCATTCGAGAGGGCCATACTCTCCTAATCTTACTTTACTCACAATCTTTTTCTACTCTGGCTCCCTGCACTTATTCAATTTATAACCCCCTATGTAACTAACTCTAACCATGTCACCTCTGCTCAACAAAATTTGTTACTCCTCCACAACCTTCTCGATCCTTTTAGAATAGGTATATTTGATTGGGGGCCTATCAGAATCCCATTCCATATTGCTGCATTTTCAGTTTGGCTTGTCTTCTTTACATAGGCCTCCCTTGCTGACATTACAAAAACGGAACCTTTCTTCTCACCAACAAGGACAACATCAGATGCTACATTTCTCACATTATCAAGTATCTTCACATCATTCGGCCCAAACAAAACATATTTTCTAGAATTAGTAATTTGAGAAACGCAAACTAATTTTTTCTTCAAATGTGGGACAAGATAGACATCATTCAGCATGACACTTTTGGTCTTTGCATCATCAGCAACTTTAATCTTCACAACTCCTTTTACTACTGGATAAGTTGAATTATCGGCCGTGACAAATACTCGTTCTCCATTATGTTGCCGTAAGCCTAAAAGTAATGAATCATTTCCAGTCACATGATGTGAGCAACCAAAATCAATGATCCAATCACCATTAATAGCAACACCATCACTTTCAATTGTTTTGGTGGTAAAACATTGCTCCCTCTTGAGTTGATCATCGTCTTCATCTTCAACTACAATGTTTGCTTTGGAAAGCTTCACAAAACAATCTTTCTTTATGTGTCCAATTTTCCTGCATCTATAGCACTTGATCAAGTTATTTCTTTCTGGACTGTCATCATTATCCTTCTGTTTAGACTTTACTTTTGATAAAAGAGCAGCATCTGACTCAAAAATTAATTTGCTGGCCATTTGCTTAGCGAAAGACTCTTGATTGGAGAGCAAATTCTCCAATTCCTCATCTGATGGTTGATTTTCCCATCCTTGGATGGAGGTAACAAAAGGAGTATGTTCTTTATTTATGCCACAAATCAGAAACCCTCGTAACCTTGCTTCACCGATCTTCTCATCAGCATCTAGTTCTGAAATTTCAGCACAAGCACTTCTAATACGTAAAATATTCTGAAATTGACATACTTCCTTGTGTTGTCATTGCTAATTCATTCTCCCAAAATTGCAGCCTTGTTGTATTCTTCTTGGAAAACATCCTCTCAAAAGTCCCCCAAACTTGTTTTGGAGAATTAACATCTCGAACATTGTCAATGAGCTCTTTGCTGATTGGTGTCCTCAAGGCAAAAAGAGCCATGCCACACCTGATCTTCCACTTCTGTCGTGGTTCAGCATTCTCAGGAGTATCATCTGGAATTGTCGAATCAGCATCAGCAACCCACAGATCTTAGCCTTGAAGGAAAGCTTCCATACACATTCTCCAGTACTTGTAGCTTGTGCCTACAAGTTTCTCAACACCATTTTGTGTGTTAGAGCCATTTCCTCCCCTGTTTAATTCCATGGTGCAAATTAAGGAATTTTCTTGTAGCAGATTTCCACCTTTCTCCAACAAGACAACAACTTGATAGACAAGAAGAGTGAATAAAATAAGGACCTTAAGCCAATGGCTCTAATACCATATGATAAAAGGAGACAAGAAAATTCTTTTAATGAAATAGGAATATTAAGTAGCTTATTGTTCTGCGTAAAATAATTACACCAGGAACTGAATTTATAGACTGAAAGTTAACAATCTTCCCTAAAAATACTCAGATATGATCTGTTAAACAAAACCTATTATTACTCTTTTATTGACAACTAATTACTTAGTCCACTCTAAAAACAAAGGTTGATTTATTCAAAACAATTAACACTAACTGAAATTAGCTCGTAAGATATACTAATTTGTGACATAGTGGCCAAATTTACATGGTTCTGTCATTTACTTATTGATTATGTGAATTTGATTGTCTGGGATAAAATTATTTGTGTGCACGTGTGAACTATGTCTCTCTAATCCAAGCCGATCCAGGAGAGGGTATAGTGACTAGCGGACCTATGCCTCTCTTTCGAGAAATGGGCTCATCCTTCAATATCATGATTGGATTGACCAGGCCTAATCATGATTCTTCAGTGTAACTTGGATAAACTGGCTGTACATTTTGTTATATGTTGCAGTCATTAGTCATAACAAAGCTCTGTTTAAAACTATGCTGATGTAATTTGTTTTCCTTTTTATGTTCTAGTGCTATCTGGATTTGGAAAATTTGAAGTTCTAGTAGATATTAATTAGAAGAGATGTATATCTCTAAGCTTGAGAGAACAATAATCTTCTAATGATATTCAGACTTGAGTAGAACTACATTTTTCTGCGCACACATGAATTGCAATCCGATTTCAACCCATATTTGTATTACTAAAATTTGAAATATTTGTTCTGTTTTTAAGGTTTCTCAAATCTTTGTTCATTTTCTATTCCCTTTTATCTTTTGTTTGTGCTTTGTAAGTCCAATATCCAATCAGGTCTTTGAAACTATTTAGGTGATTATTAATTGTGTTAGTTATATTATGATCCCTTTATGTACGGATGAGTTTATTTTGACCATAGAGTATTCTGGATGTTATGTGAACATTCTATGCTTTTAATGTTGTTGCAGGATTTTTATGAAGATCTCTTCGAGGAGCTGAGCAAGTATGGAGATATTGAAAGCTTGAATGTTTGTGACAACCTGGCTGACCACATGGTAATTTTCCTATTTTGTTCGTTTGAATTAGTACCTGATTGTTTAAGGTCTAATTGATATTCATATCATGAATCTTTTGGCAGGTTGGTAATGTTTATGTCCAGTTTAGAGAGGAAGAGCATGCTGCAAATGCTTTGAAAAATCTGACTGGAAGATTTTATGCTGGTAATGAATTTCCTCTTCCTGTTTCTTTCTGTTGAGCTTTCTGGTATTTGTTATTTCAGTCTGTTGCCTACTTCGACAATGTAGAACTAAAGCTCTTTGTTATGTTTTATTGAGCACATTATGATACGTCAATAATCCTTGCAGGACGACCGATCATTGTTGATTTCTCTCCTGTGACTGATTTTCGTGAAGCCACCTGTAGGCAGTATGAGGAGAACACCTGCAATCGTGGTGGATACTGCAACTTTATGCATCTGAAGAGGATTGGCAGGTAAAGTTGTGATTTTCTTCGTCATGGATGGTAGAGGAACAAGAAACTTTTGTTATGGTTTCTGTAGCACAGATACTTCGACTACGGTAACGTGTCAATGTCCGACACATGTTGGATTCTGATGTTTCTTGGACATTTTACCATGATTATTTTTCTTGTTTATTAAAAATATTATATATTTTGCCCAAAAATTATTAATAAATAACAAATAGGTACTTGTATTTAAAGATTTGAACAAGAAAAATTAATAACAGGTATAAAACTAAATTTATACTATATAAATGAAGAATTTTAAAAAATTTAATCAACGTGTCGGTGAGGTGACGTGTCGTGTCGGTACTTTTCTGAAAATCGCGTGTCGACGTATCCAACACGTATTGTGTCAAACACACATTCCGTGTCGATGCATCATAAGTTATGGTAGAGGGAGTAAGAAACATACTTCTGTTTTGTAAGTGTTGAAATTTTCTGTTTTCTGTTTTAATTTGTAGGGAGTTAAGACGCCAATTGTTTGGAAGATTGCGGAGAAGGCACAGTCGAAGCCGAAGCAGAAGTCCCTACAGGCACCGCAGCTATGAAGATCGATCTCATGGTAGTCGCAGTCACAGTAGAAGGTATGATGATGATTGGGATTACCACGAAAGTCGGAGAAAGAGGCATAGAACCTCTAGTCCTAGTCGTAGGAGGGGTAGAAGCAGAAGCAGAAGCAGGAGCAGGAGCCCAGGTCGCAAGAGGTATCATAGTCCTGTTAGGGAAGGAAGTGAAGAGAGGCGAGCCAAAATTGAGCAATGGAATAGGGAGAGGGAAGAGGCAGAACGTTCTAACAATCCCAATACTGGTGTCGTCGATGATAAAAACGAGAAAGGCAATAATGGGTACATGCATAACAGAGATCAGCACAATAGCGAGGAGCCACCACAGCAGAGTGGATATGGGTATTGATGATATCATCTCTGGTTCGTTATCCATCTCTTGAAACAACATTTTGATTTTCTTCTTAATGAACTAGTTCTCTTTTGAGGAATGCCCACCTATCCTACGAATCTGGCTCACTGCGCATTTTCCACTGTGCAGGTGGTGTGCAGGTTTACAATTCTGTCATATGGAATATGAGAAAAAAAATTCTACCCTTTTATGTTCTCTAACTCCTTTTTGACATGTTCTGTCTGCTTGGGTGCGTGGCATGCTTTAGAACTTCTCTTTACTAGTCATTTTTTCCTGAGATTCAATACACTACTCTAACTTGTACATTTATAGGTACTCAAATTTTATAACCAATTTGTCCACCCCTTGCACTATTTTTCCAATCTTCTGTCCTAAGCCATAACATTCGTATCCAATGGCAATTGACCTTTAATGCATGTTTTGCAAAGCTTAAATTATAATTTCAGTTGGTTAAATATATTTTTTATCCACGCATTTCATAGGACTCACATATGTCCACATTATTTCCATATTTCATAGGACTACAACTTATAATCACTTGAATTTAATTTAAGCACTCCCAAACATATAATTACTTTTATATGTAGAACATAGGTTCAGGTTGGCATCTTAAACAGTTCACTTGAGCTAACAGAGTTCTGTTAACGTTGCATAACTCCCTTGCTCTTGCTCTTGCTCTTGCACTTGCACTTGCACTTCAGGATTTGCCTTAGAGATTTATTTCCTTCTTTCATTTTTAAGATGCTTCATTACCATTTATAATAGTTAACCTCGTGTCATTCTGAACAACAAAAAGTCTTGTTCTCGGTAAATATGGAGTCAGCTGCATGAATCCTTTTTGGTCATTCTGCTTTTGTTTATTGCTAGATCTTCTGAAAGATCTAAAGCAACTACTACTTTATCAATTACACCACCATGTAAATGTTGGTCTACCCTCTTTTACCTTGCTTTATCGAAATCTTGTCGCCTTGTTTTATCGAAATCTTGTCATTCTCACAAATGGAGTCTTTTAACATTGATCCGAAACACGATGACTACCAACTCCCATTCCTGTAGTTATGTCGTGTCTAGAATTTATCTTTACCGTTAATTATTCTGCACAAAGAATTTGAAATGTTTTGTGTTTTCCAAATCTTTGTAATTTGGATGGTTGCAAGATATTTTCTTCACCAAATTTAGAAGAATGTGTGACACACAGGATTTAGAATTCTTGGTGACATGGTATACTTTTTCCTTGATTATATCTATATTTGGTAACCCTGTAGATGGCAATGGTCTCGGGAAGTCTTCCTTTAGTTCCCTTGTTAACTGCAAAATAGTACGTCTTTTCAGTAGCATATAACTTGCCAATTTAACTTTCCTCTTGACACGACATCAGTAGTGGTCTGCACGACCCCATTCACCATATCTACATATAAGCAAACTTGTGTTAGAAACATAAGTTACAACATAAGCCTAAAATGTTTTACATCTGCTAGTGTGTGCTTGTGTGATTTTGTACGCAGTCAGGTATCCTGTAACCACCACATATCCAGGCTAGTGTGCTTTCACTTCTCTTTGGTTTGTTTATCTTTTTTCTGGAATATGTTATGGATCTCATGCGTGTAATGAGTTTTGCAGGTCCAGGTTCCTGCTTATAAGGACCAGAACTTATTTTAATCATAGCTTGCCGTGGTGTGTACAGGTGCTATGGTGCCGAGTCAGGGAGTTTGATCTGGCAGGAATTTTCAGGGTGAAGAAAAGTGAAGAAGTCCAGTGGTGCCTGAGATCCCATTTCTCAGAATCATTTACTTTTTTTTTTCTTTACAGAAATGCAGGTTTGATCTCTCTTTTGACTTTGCGGAGAATTTCACGTCGTCTGAGTAGTATTATTTTGTATTCAGTATCTTGGTCAAACAGATTTGTATCAGTTTTGTAGGCTCTATCGACTATTTTATTATGCTCTTTGCGAACTATATCTACCCCATTTTTCTTTGATATCACAAGTCGTTAATTGTGTTTTCTATGGTATGGATTGAATAGGTTTTGAGGTGCAGTGGTTAGTGGGTGCAGAGAATGGAGGAATATGTGAGTTATGAGGGGATTGAGAAAGATTAGGGAGAGTTCCAAGCCATTGGGGGATTCTGGAGTATTTTGGGAGGGTAATTCCAATTTCAGCTCTATCAGACCTATAAAAGACCTATAATTCTGAAGTATGTTGAATAATTCTGCTCTATCAGACCTGTAAAAGGCCCGGTAGAGCAGTTGCTCTCACGGGACCCACCTCATTAAACCTACCCAATGTCAAACACCCACCCCTCATGTCACATTTGCTCTGTCAAGTCTTTTACAGGCCTGACAGAGCAACTCGGTCCGATCCAGTAAATTTGGATAAATGAATGGTGAAGAAATGCATTTTACTCTTATTAAATGTGTGGATAAAAAAAATTTGACAAATGTATGTATAAACAATGAGCCAAACATAGACTTAGTAAGTTGCGAATGTCTTGAATGTTAAAAAAAAAATCTTATTGTTTTAAATGGTAAGTTTACTAGTGAATGACAAATGTATTCTTGTAGTCCTAAAAATTATTACCGTTGTACTCCTAATCTTTTTCCATAAATATGAGACTTTGGTTTTCATTATAATGTATAAAAGTTGGTTCCTCTCTATTCTCTTCTATTTTCTCTCTTGTTTATAACACATTATCAGCACGAAATCTTAATTCTCCCAAAGTTTATTGAAGGTAGTACATTTTTTTAAAGCATAATCACATGTATCAAAATTAATTTGGTGATATGTGAATTTTTTTAAGCATAATTGCATATATCAAAATTAATTTGATAATATGTAAATTTTTATATATATACATATGCGAATACATGTATAATCAGCTTCTTGTACCCTGTCCCGGCAATGAATTTGTGTCTATCAATTTGGAATAAAGTTATGTGTACATAATTTAATTCTTTACACAATCATTTACACTCCCCTCACATGGAGGGGGGTTCACACATAATAAAATAATCTTGGACCCCCCTCCATGTGAGGGGGTGTAAAGAATTGTGTAATGCACGAGGTGTACATGTAGCATTACCCATCAATTTGTGTGCAAAATACATATGCTTTCGAATTCCTTTTTCAATTTGCCGTTGTAATCATTATGCGTACAGCTTTTAGTTCATGTCAATTGATGGTTTCTTTCTACCCATTTTGTAGAAAAGCACGTAACCACGTGAATTGGTTTCTGGATTCAGCCATGGAACTTATGAAATGTAATCGATATATCCTTTTTTTTTTTCCTCTTTCTTTTTCATTCAATTAATTCAAGTTAATATTTAACATGTATTTATTAATTAATTAATATTATTGTATGTGATGTATAATTGAATGTTTTATTATCATTTTTTATGTTTAATAATAAAATATCAATTATTGAATTCATTCTTAGTTGTTGTTATTCCTAAAGAAACACAATTCTATAAATAATACATAGCACTTGAAGAGCTACTATTCCTAAATAATAGTTTGTTGTTGCTCCTAAAATAGTACAACATTAAAATTGATGTTTCATATTAAACAATTCAATATTGATTGTAACTTTAAAGAAAAATATTTTTTTTATTAATATTCAAGAAGAATATTTTTTGCTCCTGAAGAGTATGAATTATAATTTTCAATATTTTTTTGAAATATTGACATATTACTCTTGAATAAGTAATAGTAAAATACAACGTGGTCTCGAAGTAGCACATATTTCGAAAAATATATCATATGTGTAATTTATGAATTTGTGTTTATTCTTGGAAGGAAAATATACTACTCATGTTATGTGAACATTGATTTTTATGTGATTATATAATATTTAATCATATTTTTCGAAATTAAATAATTGAATTATATCTTATATTGAAACAAAAATTCAATTTGATTTTATTGTTTAGTATGAACAGTTGGGTTATCATTAGATTAATAATGATGTGAAGTTAAAAATTCAAATGAAAATTCAAAGAACCATAAGATTCTTCAATCTAACAAATTCCTAATATTATTTGTTCTCTTTATCGACAATTGATTATTAAACATCAGTAATTCAAATAGAGGCTAAATTCCATATATTTTTGAAAATTAATTAGAGTGATAAATGGGCCGCCATCATCCTCCGTGTTGACCATCTAAATGTTATTTGTATCTAATAAATTTGATACAAATACTAAATGATTGCATGTTCGCAATCCCGAAGTTTGCGAAACTAACACTCAAATTATGAGCATAATTTTCAAATTATGTGTGTGTTTGGTAGGGATTTTTTGGGGGAAGAATTGATTTTGAATAGTGATATGATAGAAAATGCGTAGTTGAAAAATAAGATAAGATTATTGATGTGATAGAAAATATTATTTTATTGAAGAATGTGTGGTTGAAAATGAGAATTGATTTACTTTTGAAAATGAGAATTGGTAACAAATATAGCCTATATAATCAAGAAGATGTGTCTCGTTAATGTTGGTGAACCTAAATTTTAATCTTTTAATAAGTATTAGTTAAAACGTTGATAAATGATTTAACATTATTGTTTGTTAAACGCCTCCAATTAATTTAATTGAGAACAAAGTACTTCTTATTTCTGTTTAGGAAATGTTATTACGCATCATACGAACATCATAGTCCTCCCTGTTATAATTAGCTTATAGTCAGAGCCTAATTTTTTCATCTACTTATTTTGGTAGTGCAATATATATCTTCTATATATTAAAAGTGGCTATGTAACGAAATTTCTNTCCCATTGAGGCGATTCAAAATGAGTTAGAAAGCTAACTCATCTAGCTACAATTTTGATTTAGACATCATTCTCCAATTCGATCAATCTCTATGCCAAAAATATGTCTCAACATAACAGACTATGTAACAGAATTTCTTGTTTTAAACAGGCAGTTGCACCTTCCTTCAATATTTTTATCATAACTTTGTATTCCGATATCCGATTGAGGCGATTCAAAATGCGTTGGAACGCTAACTCATCTGGATACAACTTTGATTCAGACATCATTCTCCAATTCGATCACTTTCTATGCCCAAAATAGGTCTCAATATGAGACTAAAATATCGGAGCATAACTTTTCGGTTGGAAATTGATTTGTGATCTTTTTTGACTAAATTTGATTCCATT
>CAIGRM010098410.1:0-11034 GCA_903798335.1 Fraxinus albicans | reverse complement strand
GCTGAATATTTTGTGTGTCAACACATCCATCACATCACCGCATTTCTTCCATATAGGAAGAAATGTCATCTAAGGTGTAAGTTATAATGTACATCTAACTTAATTCATAAAGCTAAAAAAGTTGTTCTAAAGAAAATTACTAAACATTGTTATTTTTTCTTCTCTCTCCAACTTGTCTTAAACAAATTCCTTTAAACCTCAAAACAAGTATCAAGAACATGGTAAAATTCAGGATGGCTTGACTTCTCTAAATGAGTAAAGATACAAAAAATATTGCAAAGGATAGAACTGTAATTTGGGACGTATGAAGCCACATGATAGTGCATGGAAACGGGCTGCCTTGTCTCCTTTCATTCCCAGCTCACAATTCCTGTTTGATCTTTGACATTTTCTGCAAATCCACGCCCACATGAAAAATTATTGATTGTATTTCTCCATTATTGTTATCTTGTACGTTTGGTATGAGTATTCAACTGGACAATATTAATTAAGTTAGAATCTTGCTCTCAAGTTCTGTCGATAGAGTATTACCAACTGAACATGCACCAAAACCCCCAATAAAATGTCAATGTCTTAATCACATAATATCCATCCGATCTTCACTACAAAAACCCTGTTTTAATTCATTCCTCCATGCCCTCTCCCTTCACTCATTGCTCCATCAAAGTTCTAAATTCTTGAAATCCCATATCCTTAAACTTTGGTTCAAGAAAAAATGAGAGAAATTCTTCACATTCAAGCTGGGCAATGTGGAAACCAAATTGGGGGCAAGTTCTGGGAAGTTGTTTGTGGTGAACATGGAATTAGTCCTACAGGAAATTATGTGGGAAATTCTAGGGTTCAACTTGAGAGGCTAAATGTTTATTACAATGAAGCAAGTGGTGGGAGGTATGTTCCTAGGGCTGTGCTTATGGATCTTGAACCTGGAACCATGGACAGTTTAAGAACTGGTCCATATGGGCAAATTTTTAGGCCTGATAATTTTGTTTTTGGGCAAAATGGTGCTGGAAATAATTGGGCTAAAGGGCATTACACTGAAGGAGCTGAATTGATTGACTCTGTTCTTGATGTTGTTCGCAAAGAAGCAGAGAATTGTGACTGCTTACAAGGTATGGGCACGTTTGGCCCGGCTCAAAAGCTCGCTAGACACCCACTGCCAAAAAGCAGAAAAAGTTTTAGGCTGAGTCAAACACGTTATTAATTCTGTTAGTGTAGCTTTTCTTGATAATGTTTGTTTTTGCGGGTTACTTTGGATGAAATCCCAATGCTAAAATACTTGTGTTAGTCCAAAATTTGTTCCAAGATTTTTCATTTTTAGTGTGTTTAGTAAGGTGGATAGATAGTATTAAAGAAGAAAAAGCAGCTAAAATTTTATCCATAATCATGTTTAGTCAGTCTAGTACCGTGTACCTAAAAAAATTTGCACTGCCCCGTTGATTCCTCTATTTGTTGCGAGATTTTCATTTTATGTATCGATCGGACTGTTTCATTGTGTGACAGGATTTCAAATTTGCCATTCACTTGGAGGGGGAACAGGTTCGGGGATGGGGACACTGCTCATATCCAAGATCAGGGAAGAGTATCCTGATAGGATGATGATGACTTTCTCGGTGTTTCCATCGCCCAAGGTTTCTGATACCGTGGTCGAACCCTACAACGCCACCCTCTCGGTTCACCAACTAGTTGAAAATGCTGACGAGTGTATGGTTCTTGACAATGAAGCTCTGTATGACATTTGCTTCCGCACACTCAAGCTCACAAATCCAAGCTGTAAGTTACAATTAGTCGTCCTGTTTAGTCTCGTCCAATCTTGTCGAGTGCAGTGTATGTGCAATTTGTGTTAGTTACAAGTCTTATGACTAGAATATTAGCTATGACTAATTGAACTTATCTATGGTTGCAGTTGGTGATCTGAATCATTTGATTTCAACAACTATGAGTGGAGTAACATGTTGTCTTCGCTTCCCCGGCCAATTGAACTCTGACCTCAGAAAATTGGCCGTAAACCTAATCCCATTCCCCCGTCTACACTTCTTCATGGTCGGTTTTGCACCATTGACTTCACGTGGATCGCAACAATACCGAGCCCTCACCATCCCGGAACTCACTCAACAAATGTGGGATGCCAAGAACATGATGTGCGCAGCCGATCCACGCCATGGCCGATACCTAACTGCCTCGGCCATGTTCCGCGGCAAAATGAGCACGAAAGAGGTTGATGAGCAAATGATCAATGTACAAAACAAGAACTCCTCATACTTTGTTGAGTGGATACCAAACAACGTTAAGTCGAGCGTTTGTGACATTCCACCAACAGGGCTTTCTATGTCATCGACATTTGTTGGGAATTCTACGTCGATCCAAGAGATGTTTAGGCGCGTTTCCGAGCAGTTCACACTCATGTTTAGGCGCAAGGCTTTCTTGCATTGGTATACTGGAGAGGGAATGGATGAAATGGAATTTACTGAGGCTGAAAGTAATATGAATGATTTGGTTTCAGAATATCAGCAATATCAGGATGCAGCTGCTGATAATGAAGAAGAATTTGATGAAGAGGAGGATTTGGACCATTAGGAGTGGAGTCAATTGTTTGATACATTGTGTTTTGATGTTCTTAATGTTTTCTTTTGATTGAGTATTATTGTATTGTTTTCAATGGTTGAATATAATTTGTATATGTTTGTATTTCTGTTCATCGTACGTTCATACACTTTGAGCCACTCTGTAAGTATGGCATCTTGAGTTTAATATAATGACCTTTCTAGCCATGAGTCGCCTGGAGCTGTAGAAAAAGATTTGTGTAGTCAAAGCTTAAATTTAATGAAAAATGAAGACTTTTAAGTCCAAAATGTTGTTAAATCCCATAAAATGATCCATGGATGAGAATGATGACAAGTCGCATAGAATATTTATCCAAAGAACTCTCATAATTAAGTTTCATTTTCAAGAAACTCGACTACATGAATATTTTTGCCATACAAATAAATGATCCCCACAATAAACCCACAAACAAGAAATGAGTAATAAGGCAACCAAATCCAAGAAAAAAGCCAATCTCAGATGACCAAGCCATGTAGCACTTTACATAAATAATGGCACGGTAAGTCTCTCGAATCCCTTCCCAACTCGAAGATCAATCCTTTATCAACATGTAATCCACACGAATGGCATCAAATTATCCCCTAGAGTTCGTTATTTGAAAAGGTCAGACAACTGTCCACGAGGGAACCTTGACTACCAGACCAAGCCGAAGGGAAACAACCAGCCCAATGATGTTGCAATAGAATCCTTCAGCCGAAACAACTGGTCATGGATGTAAATGATGCAGAATGTTCTTTTATACGTTGCTCACATAGTCGAAGAGAATTTTATATATTCAGTCCAGAAACCAAGAGGCTTGCGATTTATAACCGTATCAGGGAAAATTGCTGGTACAATCCCCTCTAATTTCTGGAAGTTGTTTTCCTCTTGTCTTCAAGTATTGAACCCTCTTTGACTGCGATTTGTGCCTCATTCTCCTTCCCAAGAGTGAAAAGAGCAGCAGCTTGTAGATATGAAGCTATATGCCAAATGGGAGAAATGACTTGTGCTTGTATTGCGTCATTGAGGGCTTCCTGTGGCATATCACTCATGAGATACGATAAACTGCGGCGTGCAAAAACAGTTGGCGAGACCATTTTTCCAACATCAATAAACTGCAAGAATAATTACAAAAGAGCAGCCATTGTTAGACAACTGATAATCTTCAAAAAGAATATGTAGTCTGTGCTACAAATACTTCAAATGAATAGATTAGTAGCAGCAAGAGTACCACCAACAAAGAAACTAAAAGAACAAAAGAGATCAAATGATGCTTTTATTTTTCTAATCTGAAATCAAGTTGAGGCTTGATTTCACTCGAGGCTTGAAACCGGACAAATTTAAAGAATGGGTGGCAGTGAGACTTGAACTTTGGACCTTTGTCTAATCTGAAATCAAGTTGAACCACCTAGCTAAAAGCTTAAGCTGTTAGAGAGGGTATGCATTTATTTTTCTAAAGTTCGTCTTCAACTTTGCTCGGTACATAGCCGGTTCAGCAAAAGCCAAACAACAAAAATCACTTAAAGGCTTATGTCGTCTCCATTTCAATGAATTCTATTTAAAGTTCTAACCTGAGTGTAACATTCAATTGCAGCCCCAAAATCTTTATGCCGGAAAGCCACGTCGCCCTTTTTCTTTGAGTTCAATGTTTCCTGCATCTGATTGGACCACATCTGGAAGGAAAGCTGCATGCAATAAACACGTGATGGTGAGCAAGATACCTATAGCACAGGTTGCATTCTGAAACAACAGTTCAAATGAAAGCAGCGGTGAAGTGCATAAGAATTGTAAAATTGGAAACAAAATTCAGTTGTGGACTGAAATATGCAAACATGGAATAAATAATCATTGTGCAAAACCAACCAGAACAGTGCACAATAGGGATAATAACACGTCCATGGTCAAGCAAACATAGGCACCATGTAAATAGACTACATCTGATGTTACACAGACTAACTATATGATGAGGACTTAATCAACCGACATTAGAGTCAAATAACCACATAAGAGTACATAGAAATAGACAAAAGGAATAAAGAGACATTCTGTGTGTGAGTGGCAGAGAGAGAGAGAGAGAGTAAAGAGATAAAAGGCATAGCTTCCAGGAGTAGGGTAACTGCTTTTGCCCCACCACAAGCAAAAGATACATCTTTGCAAGTGCATATGGATACAGAAAGAATACAGGGAAGGACAGTTCAATATGAATTCCCTTAATTATTGTTCCATTTTTGCAAAAAGCTCCCATTGGGACGAAATGCTAACGTTTACAGAGATACACGTCAATGCATCAAGTCCTTGCTTCAAACCCTGCTCGAAAACCATATGGCAGATAACTTCTGGGCTTGTACACTGGACATCACTCCACAAACTGACTTGCCATGACAATTCCTCGTCATAGAGGGCGACTACAACACTACTTAAGATTATTGAGTGGTGAATACGATGTCAATAATTCAAGCCGGCCTCATAGATCGGAATTGACTCCAGTAATTCCTTTGTCATGAGATTTATTACGTAACATATACATTGTTAATGAATCACAGAAACCTCAAGCCTAAAATCTGCTTCTTTTTTTTTTTATCAAACTCTGAATTTAAATCCTAATAGAAGAAAAGAATGTCTAATAAGGATCCTAAAGTAGGGTAAAGCATATCGATCAAACAACTCCTGAACCAACCAGAAAATTTCATAATAAAACTAGTCCTAAATCTGTGCTGTATTGCGAAACTTATAAATCTGATAAACCAGAAACAAACCTCAGCTGCTGCTCCCTCATCATCTTTGTAACCAAGTTTTTCTAATATCTCGTGTATGGCAGTCAAATCCATTCTTAAACATGCTTCACCAAGTGCAGATAGAGGCATAACCTCTCCAACATGAGTGATACCCATCAACACATGAGAAGGAATCTGCAAAATGCACTACTAAAATGTCATCCCAGCAAAAAAATTTAGCACAAGGATCAAATATGACAGATACAACTTCATATACTGTGCTAGATTAAACTACTTCAATCACCAAAATGCCATAATTTTACTTTATCTATTCTGGTTTTGCATAAACAATTATACAACACCCATACAAACAAGAATGTGCGCAAAAAAAAAGGTGAATAGTATAATTGGTGGTATCCTGTTATTCAATTTTTTACTCCTGATTATTGCTCTCGACATTGAAGATAATTTTCCTGTTGAAACTGTAAAAATAGCTGTATGATATCTTCTTTAAGATGACATTTGCGCTTGATGTAATGAAGTCGAGATTAACATTCACAATTTGAACTCTTTCTTAAGAAACTGACACGTTAAACTCGATAATTCCATTTTAAATATAAGGAGTACAACGCTCGCTATAAGCCATTACAGCACTTCCTACATACAAATTCATATATCTACATCTCAATGGAACGACTAAGACAAATGCGAACTCAATTGCATGGAAAATTTTCTAGAAAGAGATGTGACAATCAGAAAATATTTACCGAACTCTTTGAAAGAAAATATGACGAAATCTATAGAAATACTTGTAACCCAAGAATCAGTAACAAGATTCTAGTTTTTCAACAGTCAAATCATCAACCATATGCCAAAGCTCCAGATTGATCTCAAAAAATTTATCATCTATAAATAAGAGCTCGGGTAAGCTAATACCTATAAATGTGATGAACTGTTGAAAAATAAAAACTTACGCAAATATTAACTAGAAAATGCATATTATTAACGGTGAAGCAATAATTAAGGAATTATCATAAAGCAAGTGATAGTTCCATAGTATAATGACCTATTTGCTATATGAGATTCTACAATATCTGCAGATAATTAAGGGATACTACAATAAACTAGAAAGACTTCAGCTCAAAAGGCTACATGCTATTCCATATAGAAAACAACCAACCTCAGTTTCCTTCTGAAGAGGAATCAATGCAGCAACTAATGATTTCGGATTTGGCCTCTCGCGGGGTTCATACTGTAAACATCTTGATGCTAAACGTACTAACTCAGTTCCATCATCATTAGAAAATTGACCTTCTAAGCAAGAATCGGTCAGCATCTGAAGATTCCTGTCCTTCATCAAATCAAGGGCCTGACACGAAATGAATAGAATCAGAATTAATAAAAAGATAATATCAAAGGCGAGAAGTTTACCCTAAAGGAGTTAAAAGTAACTAGTAAATCAGATTTGTCAACAAAATCAGTTAGAAGAGGATCTCTTGGATCCATCCAACAGATTGAAGGGGAGGAAATCCTGCGATGAAGCGCATAATAACATGCCTAACTAGGCTAACTTCAACTCCTGCAATCTTCTCGTACAATATTGTTTATAAATCCATTAATTTTGAAAGTTAATTTACTTAATCAAGTCTCCACACATCTTCATCGGAAAAGGAAAAGAAAAGGAACATGGAAGCTAGATGTCGGCAAATCTGTCGAGCATGGCACATATGCCAAATTATCTCTTCAAGGTTCTAACAGAATTTCATTAAGTTTATGATACTTCAAATATCTAGAATCATTGATGATCAAAGTCAGGCAAAACGATCATTGCGAAATGATAAACACAATACATTGGGTGGGTTGGGGGTATACAAACATACACAGAAGATTAGTTATGATGTTGTGCGACTCCACTGTATGTGGAAATGAACGAGTTCATTGAATGTGAAAAGGAAACACGTGTTGTTTTTGCTCATGGGTAGGTAACATACCATTACTAGTGGTACAAATCATTACTCAAAACAAATTACATGACATCAGAGAACTATAATAATTGTGAGGGCGGTAGAGTTCATACAAAAAAGATAAGGTGTTGCTCCTCAAAAATGTTAATAATTAAGTTGTCAGGAAAATACGTTTTGGCTCATTGACTATAACATTTTTCTAGGAAGTAGTTTCTAGATTAATTTTCATGAGACAGTCACTAAGCAATATAATAGCTGAGTCAATTTCACAGTATCGAGATAGACTAAGCATAAGAAGACTTACGCGGCTAGGAGGAATGTGTTTTCCACTGAGAAGGTCAAGCAATAATGTGCCGAAGCTATACGTTACACTGTCAGGGGTAACTCTTCCTACAAAAGTTAGAAGCTCTAAATAAATACTGCAGTAATTATCTCACAAACACGAGGGAAATAGTAAGTTCCAAACAAATACAGAAGTTAGAAAATTCAAAATACCCACTATGTTAGGACACAATAGACACCAATTCATGGTATGATAGATAAACAATAATGGATATTCAAATCAAAAGAATCAAGACAGTCAGTCAGTCTGAACAACCACACGAGCCCCATCTAAATAACACCCCCCCCCCCCCCCCCCCAACACAGACACACCGAGTGCGTAAAAGATCTAATCGGTGAGTGATGATGACATTTGTCTTGCAATGGATAAGTATAAACAAAAACAGACAAATTTGGGGCATTCGTTGATTTTATTTACTTTCCCCCTTTCTCCTTTGAAAAATTATAATTCGGCTCTCTAGTAAGGGATTACAATGATTTTGTCGCGGATATGAAGCTTCAGTGATTTAGACTTCTTTCATAAGAGATATATCATGTCCTTAGAGCAAGTCAGAAAAGAGAGGGGAAGACCAAAACTAAATGGAGAGGCGAAAACAAGAGAAAATAAAGCCTAATCACAACAAGTTATGTCTTGCCCGTGCATGCATTTATTTGTTGCCTGAGAGATTTGGGATTATCCAAGTTCACCGAGTACTTGCCAATTCGCTGTACTATATTATTAAAATATGTTCATGTCTTTGTCTAGGGGTTTAAGGATAAAAGAAATCAAATCTGGAAAATGGCACAGGGATCCAAGCATTGAGCCATATGCATAAGATTGGAAATGAAGGTCCCCACTAAATCTTGAAGAAAAATGGGATAACTACCATGTGATATGGTAAAAGGGGATTTGATGTATTGAGTGAAGCAAGTGATATTCTATCAATTTTTTACATGGGCTCGCCAAGAAAACAAAAATACAACTAGGATGGTAATAGAAAGAAGATTAAAAAAGTGCATGTGACATGTCCATCATCGTCATAATAGATAATTACATCCAGGATGTTGCTTTCGATATTAGAAGAGCGCTGTGCAGTTAATTTAATTCATTACAAGATTCCATTAATTAGGTGTAGCATGCTAAATGGATCAAGAACAAAAGAAAACACAATAATGGAATTGGTGAATTATAAAAAACCGATTTCTTTCTATAAATAACTCGATTATCATATTAATACTCTCACCATAATAATTCTAAAATTCCAAAACTATCATATTAATAGTAATCCTTTGAGGCTGCATCACATTGCAAATAGGTAAATCAAGAGTTCCAGATGTATTAGATCTGGTTTTAATATCACAAACAGCAAAGAAAGTGTAGTAGATGAACACGAAGCACGATAAATTAGTCACTTAAATCATAGAGCATTGGATATATGATATATCAGTAGGAAAAATACCAATAGCAAGGGATTTTTGCTAGAACTCCTTGAACACTCTATACCAACAAAAGTCAGTCAACTTAACACACATCCCTTACAAGAAAAACATTATCTCTGTGTTAGAACTATATGTTATACTTACACCTTGGAAGCAGTCAATAGCAGGAAAATTTCCACAATAAAACACTGTTTGATTTTGAAACATAAAATACCAGTAAATGATCAAACTACTATGTGCTCACACTAAATCTATTACAAAAAAAAATTGGTCAAAAAATAAATTATAATCCATGCACAACCCATTTCGACTATATGTTTCTCTTTTTCTAGATATATGAATGGTACCAGTCCTTAGGTATTCTGGAGGAGTAAATGCCAAGTTGGTGCTATAGCTTTTTCCATCCCTACTGTTCTTCATTAAACCAAAGCATGACAGTCTGGGATTACCATCCTGTGACATAAGAAGAACCCGATGATTAAGTATATTAAATATACATTTACTAACAAGAAGGAAAACGAGAAATAGAGTCGTGGTAACTCCGTGCTTACATCATCAAAGACTATTCTGTAAGCATTAAGATCATGATAAAGAGCACGTCCTTTGCTGGTACAGTATTCTAGAGCTTGTGCAAGGTATAAAGCGACCCTTATCCGCATTGCCCACTTCATAGGTTGTGTTTCCCCTGAATCAACATGTAAATGGAACGCAATAAAGCACAAAGATAAATGAACCAAATAAAATCAGGTATAAAGTGGAAAATACTGAAGCAAACTGAATTACAAATACTGGTTTCCACAAAATTAAAGATGGTCCACGAGTTGTAAATTCGAGTAAAACTATAGAAAACAAATCCATATATGACACCTGAAGATTCACTCGCTCCCTCCATCCCTCGAGGTGAGACTTTAGCTACCAGAAGGGTTTGGAACAGAAGGAAGAGGGAATTGATGTGGCCAGAAGAAGAAAGATTGGAGGTTCGACGAGCTTTGGCAGCTCCTAAGGTGGAAGAGAAGGAAAAATCATGGCAACAAAGTAAAGGAAGGTATGTAGTGAATAACTAACATCGGCAATGTAGTAAATATAATAGCTAAAGAAATAGTAGCTAAGTTGAAGCTTCGTATAGAAAAGCATCATCATCCTCACTAGATCTCGTAGATTCGGAAGGGTGATCATATTCTGGTCACTTAAAAGGTGTTTGGTTCAGTTTGATAAGCAATCACCATAACTGTATGCCATATAAATACAAACAAATACAATGATAATTCCAGATAAGGATGAAAATACAAAGATTGTGTAGTGTACTTACAGTGAAATAAATGTTTTGCAAGGGTCTCATTGGGCATGAATTCTGCAACAAGCAATCTCTCTTCACCTTCACAGCAGCCGCCAAGTAAATTTGTCAATCTATGGTTGCGGAGTTGACCAACAGATCTTGCTTCTTCCTGAAGTTTCAGAATGTGTTCAAATATATTCAAAGCAAATAAGAATTAGAATAGCATCAAATGACCTAAGAAGCTCTATGTAATAGTTCATACATTCTTAACCAGTCCAATCCCTCCCCTCACACCCTTGAAGCTATACAAAAGTATAGAAAACCATATAAATTATATAATAATAAAGAAGACAATCTTTCGTGAAATAAGGACTCCAAATTTTGAGGTGAACCAAAACTAGATAAAAAGGTTAATTTTGTCATATTGATCGGGCAACAGGTGATAAAAGACTACCAAGTTTCTGGCCTGCATTAAGATAACACGTGTCGAGTGCTCATATACGGAACTACTTACCAAGAACTGCCGGGCATCTGGCCAAGCCGACCTATTGAAGCGTTTAACAGCAATTCGCCTCTGATTCTCTAATTTCCCCTTATAAACGACATTTGGGGCTTTCTCCCCATGCTCTGAAACAATGTTCTCTACAGAAAATCCAGATGTAGCTGTCCTGAGTTGTTCGATGGAGTATTCACAGAATGCAGGCAAATCACTGACTTCACTTTTCTCCTCATTTTCTGC